>JAQHUG010000227.1:2644140-2686112 GCA_028555095.1 Dicrostonyx torquatus | reverse complement strand
TTCCTTCCGGCATCTGTTTCTGGCAGTGCTACATGGCATCTCATGCAACTCTGCCCACTCTCTCTATATATATCTTCCAGCTTGGCTAAACTCTGCTAAACCATTGGCCGAAAGCAGCTTCTTTATTCATTAACCAATAAAAGCAGCACATAGACAGAAGGGCCTCCTACATCACATCATCATTATTAGAACAGAAAATATCTCTAGATTTTTCAGAAAAGGGTTGTTTTTTGCTATATTCTTCTTTAAAGAACAATGATCTTTTGGCATGTTAGAATATGTAAAAAATGCATTCTTATGACTTTATTGCATTTTGCTTCTCCCAGATTTCTCTTGGGTCTGGGCCTTCTACTGAGTGAGGTGACAGAAAGTTAGATACTTAGTGAAAAACCATCATAATTGTTCTGAGTTTACCAGGTAGGGGGTGGGTTTTGTTATATAGCAATCTCTACAACTTAAGTTACCTACATGCATGCACTCCCATTTTATGAGAAAAATATTGCAGGGGTTAGAGAGATGGCTCAGTATATAAGAGTACTTGGGTTTATGCAAATATACATGGAAAACTAAGTTTAAAACTTCAGACCAGTATAAAAAGCTAGGCTATGCATGCTTATAAACACAGGCTGCAGGGTACAGAAAAGCAGTTTGCTTTCTATCTACTCAGCCGAGTCCAAATGAGCCTTTGGTTCAGTGAAATAACCTGTCCCAAGGGAATAGATGGTAAAAAACAGAAGAGAAAAAATAAGAAAAGGTTATCTGACATCCTCCTTTGGCCTTACCTGTGTGTATTCATGCATGTGCAGCTGCATACTCACAAGCATCATGGACACACACATGCACATGCATGCATGTGCACATATACACTCATGCACATCATATACAAAAAATCGAACTCCATGTTTAAGGCAAAGACAGATGCTAATAGTCATTGTAGTCAGTACATTACCTTCACTGATGCAGTATTTATTGGGTACCTACTATAGGCCAGAGGTTTGCTCTTATCACTAAAAGAACCCAATCTAAAGCAGGATTTTGTTCTTTAATATTTATATTCTTGTGTGTGTGTGGGGGGGGGTAGAATCAGACCTATTATGACACAGCATGAAAAATAAAAGTTAGGAGAACCACTGTGGGCATGCAAAGATAGTCTGTTTTTGTTTTTGTGTTTTTAAATAGGGCCCCCAAAGAAAGGTCCAATCAAATGTGACTTCTGAAGTACAGGAAAAAGTTCCAGGAGGATGAGCAGCAAGGGTTGGACATAGGCAGGTCTGGTGAGTTTGTCCAAAAGACCAAAGATGTCCAGGAGGAGCCAGTTGTGCTGGGGATGAGAAAGTGGGAAGAAGACTTTCAAGTGGAGTAATAGGGGTGGTGACAGACTTGGTACCGTATGCCAATTGCACTTAAAACTTATTGAAGAGTTACGACAGAGACAGTGGGATCTGATGCAAACCATCCAAACAGTTAAGATCTCAAAAGTGGAGATTTCAAGGCTGTGTTACTTTAATGCAACACTGTCAAGGACATGGTAGGATAAAGACTCTGTACATCCTTTCTTCTCCTTACCCTTTCCTTTAGACAAACCATGGATGGGTTAACAGTCATGTTATGACAAGAGTCCAACCTGTGTGGCACCCTCTGGTCTAGAAGTTTTCCTACATACGTCTGCTGAATGTGATGCTAGGCGGAAACTGAAATAAACAATGCATTCGTTCAATCACTGGCATGTTCTCTGTCTTGCCAGGGGGAGGGGCGAAGTTCATGCATGCTGGAATCATCCAGTAACTGGCAGCTGGGAACAGGGTAGAAACCCAGACAGAAACCAACATGGTGACAGTCCTGCCACAAAGCCCTAGACAAACAGCTGGCGGACTTCTGCAGCCTCTGTTCTTTGACAACAAGGTGTCCTCTCCGATGTGCTGGCGGGGAGCAGGTGGGCATGTGTCCTACAGCAGTGAACTTCAGTTGTGTCCTGTAATTCAGTGAATACTGCACAGGTGATGGAACATGGACTCTTCAGCATTCTCACCTCTAAATGAGAAATAAATTCGGAGGCACACGAACATAGATGTACAGAACCATCTTACTGAGGTTTGCAGCAGCCGCCTAGAAAGTTAAATGCAGAATGTAGACTTGAAGTTCAGAACCTGTGAGTTACAGTTGCTCTGTTTCCATGGTTATTCAGCAAACCACTGGACTAGTAGGGAGGTCCACTTGAATATACTTGCATGCCCATGCTAGGTTTGCCTGCATTATCCAAGATGTGCTTATTTTCTATTTGTTTTGTTTTCGTTCACATTTCTATAATACAGGAGCCTTGAAAAATCTCATTCCACAGTTACTAGAAGTTGTTTAAATCGAAGGTACTTTTTGTTCATTTTAATTCTGTCTAATTAAAATTCTGTCTAATTCTAGAAATGCTGACACTTAACATTGCAAGGCTAATGAAAGGTATTTTAGTCAGTATTTTTCTGGTAAGATGGTTAGAGACCTCAAGAACTGTCTCAGTAGCCAAACACTTGCTGCTCTTACAGAGGATACTGTGCTGGTTCCTAGAACCCACCTTGGATGGCTCACACCTGTCCATAACTCAGGTGCAGGCCCTCTGACTCCCTCTTCTGGCTTCCAAGGGCACCAGTACCCACAACGGGCACATACATGTACTCAAGCACACACATGTACACATAAAGTCAACTTTTTTGTAAAGGTAGAAGCAGGCAAAATTACTCAGATTCTTTTTTGTAGTTAGTGAACCTGGTGTTTAGAGGTATGGTGAACTTGCTAAGGCAAAAGCCAGCTCAGGGTTTACTTACAGTGTTTTTTTTTTCAGTGAATGCCTATGGGGTGTTAAATATGCTGGCTTGATTCTCACCCTCATGGATAACATGTGTAATTGAATGTATTAATCTGAAAAACAGCAATATTGAAAGGAAAATCTCACAGGTCGCTGGTGCCAAAGGGAGGATACTGTATCCAAAAGTTGGCTTTTACCTTTATGTTTTATGGAACATTTGACAAATTTTAAGTAGGAAGGCAATTATATTTATAATCTACAATGTACCATTGAACTGCAATGTAAAATACTCACATTTATACATAGATAGGAAGAAGGTGATTAAGTCAGTCAAGTCAGAGAAAAAGCCAGGTCTACATCCTGGAGCTGGGAAAACTCAGCTAACTGCATGTATGCTTTTCATCTACTTCATCTGATGCTCAAATAGAAACATGTAAATTGCTGTTGATTGGGAAATGTTTCTCAGAATCAAGCAGGATTCAGTTAATGGTGTTGTGAGAGCTGTGTGGCTGTCTGCAAAAATAAAGTAATTAATAAAATAAAATAAAATTGGAGCCCTGCTTGGATTAAAGAGTCATGGATGAACTATATAAATGCAAACTTAAGTGACTATTTTATATATGTGAATTTGTTTATGCATATTTTGTATATGAAAATTTATGTATTTTATTTATGTAAAACTTTCATATGAAAAGGATTCATGAACTTAACTAGGTTACCATCATCATCGCCATCTGTATAACTTACTTACCCATTTCTGACTGTTGATAGGCCCATTCTGGTGAAAACCCAGAGTGGCTGATGGTGATGAAAATTCCAAGAAAGGTCCAGGTAGCATTCCTTTTGTCTGTGCGTCCCACGGACATCTTGCATATTAAGTTTAATTTTTCTTTCAGGGAAAAAATTCATGCCCCGTAATTATGTGCCTCTTACTTCTCAGTTCATAAGAGATTTTCTGATGGATAGGGTGCCAATTATATTTACAGATCCTGGTTCTTGAATTCCACAGAGGCATGCCTGAGCTATGGCCTCTCCCTCCTGCTAAGTACAGATCATTGGAGCAGGTGGAGAGATGTCTTTAGCAAAGGTACACAGTCAACAAGGTGGAGGGGCCAAGCTTTCTTTTAATCATAATTCTCCCTCCAACTGAGCAAGTTCCAAGGAGAAGACTCTTGTAAACCAAGAAGTCTCAGAAGCACAGAGTTGTGAGAACACAGAGAAAGGCTAAGAGAGGTCCCATGCTGGGCTCATTGAAATGAGTTTGGCTGAACACAAACATCCAGTTCATTGCTTAGTTTTGCGGTTGATATTTGATTTTAAAAATAGAGTATCTGGCAGAGCTACTGTCCAGACTTAAGTATGAAAGGAGTTATGGGTTTGATTTAGTTTTTGCTCATATAATTGGGAGAACTCAAGATATTGACCTGGTGAAGCAGTTGTGCTCAAACCAAAATAGCTACACGAGCTTACTTACTCCTCTTAACAAGCAAATATTAAATTTGGAATTGATAGCCACTGTTAGTGAAGAGCAAATGGGCACATTAAAGCTTATGAGTATGTGTTAAATTTGTGCAACTTTTCTAGAGAGCTTTAAGAATGTTTTGACATTGTTAAAAGATTTAGATATGTTCAATCAACAGTTCTACAAGGATTTTTTTTCTGAAGAAAATATTTAGACAAGTACAGATACATATGCAAGAATTTTCATAGCAGATTTGACTACTGTAGTTAAATACTCTTATCCATTTAAGTATCCAGAATTATAGGATTTGAGATAAGTAACACTAAGCTATTATAATAGCATCAATCTATGTCAATATGGATATATGCTCATAGATACAGTGAGAAGATAGTTTACAAAATCACATTTGTAATGTGATTCTGTTTTTAGGAGTTCGGTGTGCAGTCTATGTATAATATAAGAATATACGGAAAGACATGACCACCTTTGTCTTAGTGCAATATAGACAAAACACCCAGGATCAAAAAAAAGAAAAAAAGAAAGAAAGCAAATGAAGTCTTTCAAAAGGATGAATAATGAAGGAACCACATGTCTCTCTCTCATGTTATTGCCAGCATAATTGAAGTCTCAGTGTTGTGCCTGAGTTTGAGTTTCCTGTTTTTAATTCGGCAAGGAGAGAACCAGTCACAATTATCTACACTTTTTGTTTGCTGCTGTCATCAATGGATAGCTTTCTTGTTTCTTTCTTGTAGCTGCGAGAAAATCCGCATGGTAGAAAGAGAGAAAAGCAAACAAATCTAAATCTACAGAGTTTATTTTACAGTATCAATTAGAAGATTTAACTCTTTTGTTTGTTTTGTTTTTTTGTCTTTTAAGACAGGGTTTCTCTGTGTAACAGTTCTAGCTCCCCTAAAACTAGCTCTTGTAGACCAGGGTCTACAAGAACTTGTAGGCCTTGAACTCACAGAGATCCACCTGCCTCTATCTCCCGAGTGCTGGGATTAAATGCATGTGCCACCACCACTCAGCAAAGATTTAATCTTATAAAGCATATTTCACATCTTCCTCACAAAATCACAGCTCCCTAACAAAGTAGTTGTGGGCTTAAGTGGTTACATGATTTTATTTACAAATTTCAGTCCCCATGGTCAACAAACACAGTGAAATAATCTCAGGACTGAGATTGAAGAATTTATGTATTTTAACAACAAAACACTATTCAACCCTGATTTTGTCTATGTTGTAAATAAGAAGGATACTAAAATACAGGTAGAAAATAAACACTGGTTCTTTATCTTTTAACTGGTGGGTAAAAATCACTTCATGGTCTCTTGTTATTGCTATTAGTTTCACTGTATTTATCTACAACCAGTCAGAGACTAGAAAGTTCATTGTGTTTGACTTGTATATCCCATTTATAATAGCATCTTTGAGGACATTTTCATGATTGAATTGTCATGTCTACAAATAGGTCGTTGGAGTCATTATTTGATGTGGATTGGTGCTTGCTAACATTACATTCCAGCTTGTGCGAGCATGTGGCTTTGTGATTTCAAATGTTTATTATTTATTTATGCTAGGTAGGGATGAAACCCAGGGTTTTCATAAATGCTTGACTGGTTCTCTGTCACTTAACTAGCATCTTTCTCACTAGGTTCTAAATAATTTTAATGTTCACTTATTGAATTAACACTGAAGGAGTATTTAGTAAATGCTAAAAGCAGTTCAAAGAACAAGATTAAGGTTTAGTCACATGAGTGGCCCAGTTTATGTTTTAAAAATATTGGAGAAAAACAAACATTCAAGACTTCTTAGGCAGTGCAAAGCCCCTAGAAGAGAATATTGTGGCAACTGGCTGCCACGGAGATTATGTCAGATCAAATTGTCACAAAATTCCTTTTGAGAAGCTGGCAGCTAAGCTCTGTCTGTTCTCAGAGACCTTTCTCTGTGACCTATGTCAAAGAACTCAGGATATTCAACAATGGCCTTGGGAATCTTTTGTTTGTTTATTTTAAATAAACTCTATTTTAAAATAGTTTTAAACTACTAGAAAAATTGTGACTTTTTATAGAAATACTTTATAGAAACTAGTTTTAACCTTATAGAAAAATTATCAGTGTCCCCCATGATTTTATTTTATCTTTATTGTTAACAATCTATGTTAATGTGGTTCATTGTCCCAGTGAATGAATTGGAGAGTAAATGAATGAATGATTGAATTCTGGCACATTTTTGTTGACTCAACTCAATTTTATTCTCTATCTCATGTTTTGGATAGTTGATCCTCAGCTAGTTGCATTCTTTACAGGAGGTCATGGAAATTAGGACAGTGAGATCTGGACAGAACTAGGCTACCTAGGGCAGCTCTTTAGGGGTTTATTTTCCTTGGCCAGTCCCAACATTCTCTTTATGCTTCATTACATCAGCTGAAGGGCTCTTCCTTACCTTCCCCCACAATGATGGACTGAACTCCATGAAATCACGAGCTCCCTCCTTCCTTTACTTTGTTGGATATTCAATCACAGAGACGAGATTTGACCCTCTGTTTTTTTCTTCCAGGATCCCATCCAGGGACAACAATAATACTTGGTCCTCATATCTTCTTAGGGGTCTCTTGGCTGTGACAGTCACTCAGGCTGCCCTTGATTTGAATAATGTTGACATAGTTGTAGGGTCCAATTCTTTGTTGACTGGCTCTTGACTAGGATTTTTCTGACAGTTATATTATGATTATAAATTATCTCATAATAGAGGTTAAAGATGACTTGGAAGCTTACAATAGACAATGAATTTTAGAGAAAAAGGAAACTATGGTCTCTTTCCTGAGTCTCAGCTTCTGTATACTCCAGCATTTTCACATTAAATGTTGTAGTTCAGTTGTATTTTACACAGAATTATTAACTGTATAAGAAGAGAAGCCATTCTTACTTGACTAGTGAAATGCCTCCACAAGTCTTGATGAAGTGTCTGCCCTTTCTCCAGGGTCTAGAATACTACCTTTTCACATGTCAAGTGTCCATGTGTATTTAGAGTTCAGTTCTGTGCTCCATCTTCTCCATTGATATGATCTCCATTCCCCTGTGCTGAAGTCACAGTCTTAATTGTTATAGTTTTATAAGAAGATAACATTTCATTAGACAAATTTTCTGTCCTATTTCTCAATGCAGGGTCGGTTATAATATTAATACAATAATTGTTAGCTTACAACTTGTCAGTTAAAAAATCAATGTCAAAGAAGAATCCTTTTAGGAATTTATTCTGAATTGTATTGTGCCTATAGACAAGTTTTAAATAGTATTGAGTTATCATGTATATGTACTAAGTTACATTTCAAATTATTTGATAACATTTCTAAATAGTCATGCTTTTACTAATGAGTTATCATATGATAAGAACATAGGAGTATGTGGGTGAGAGACAGTAGAAGGAGAAAAATCATTAAAGGACAGAAAATCAAAAAAAGGCTACATCTCCATGCTAACATTGTATTAGGAAGACATCCGTGTGCTACTTTTAGAAACATTCATAATTATGATTTGTGTCAGTGTTAGAGAGAGCAAAAGTGAGCCAGCAGGGAAATTCTTTAAAGAATCACAGGGTTGTTTGTATGGCTCACAGAAGGCATGAATACCTGTGGTACATGTCATCTAATACTCTGAGACTTAACTTGGAAATACTCATAGAATGGAAAGAAAGGTAATGACTTAGGAGGAGCAATGAAGACCACACAAACCATAGCCTCATGTCAGGAAAGAGAAGAGGTTATACTAAGGGAATAAATATGTATTTTTTTTTCACATCCAGTATCTAGGTAAAGTGAGGGAATTGTGGTTGTAATTTCTTTTGCTGGCATTATTCTTTGTTCCCTTAAAGGTAATTAACTAATTAATTTTACATCCTGATTGCAGTTTTCTCTTCCTTCTCTCCTCCCATTCCTTGCCTTCACCTCCACTCCTCTTCCTCAATTCACCCCTTCTCTCTATCTGTTTAGAAAGGGGTAGGCCTCCCATGGGCATCAGGAAAGCATGACTCATCAAACTGCAGTAAGACTAAGCAACTCCCCTTGTATTTAGGCTAGGCAAGGCAATCCATTGTGAGGAACGGGTTCCCAAAAGCCAGCCAAAGCATTAGTGGACAGCCCCTGCTCTCATTGTTAGGATTCCCACAAATAGACCAAGCTGTAAAACTGTCACGATATGTAGAGGGTTGACGTTGGTCTCATGTAGGCTCTCTTTCTGTTAGTTCAGACTCCGTGAGTTCCTATAAGCCAGGCTAGCTGTCTCTGGGGGTTTTCTTTTGATGTTCTTGACCCCTCTGGCTCCTACAATCCTTCCCCACTCTCTTCAGCAGGATTCCCTGAGCTCAGCCTAATGTTTGGCTGTAGATCTCTGTATGTTTCCATCAGTTACTGGATGAAGGCTCTCTGGTGACAATTGGGATAGTCATCAATCTGATCAAAGGAGATGGCCAGTTTAGGCTACATATCCACTATTGCTAAGAGTCTTAGTTGGGATCATCCTTATAGATTCATGGGAGTTTCCCTTTCATCTGATTTCTACCTGACCCCAAAGGCCCAGCCACACTTTCCAGTCATCTCTTTCAGTATTGTCCCCATCCACCCACCCCTAACCTGATCTCTCAAGTTTTTATCCTTACCTGTCCCCAGTTCATCCAGGAGATCCATGTGTTCCCCTTGGACCCTCCTTGTTTCTTAACCTCTCTGAGTTTGTGGATTGTAGCATGGTTATTTTTTACTTTAAAGTTAACATCAAGTAATGAGTGAATATATACCATGCTTGTCTCTCTGGGTCTGGGTTACCTCACTCAGGGTGACTTTTTCTAGTAAAAGAACCAAATAATCTGTTTAAAAATGGGGTACAGACCTACATATAGAATTCTCAAAAGAAGAATCTCAAATGGCAGAGAAACACTTAAAAATATTTAACATCCTTAGCCATTAGGGAAATGCAAATCAAAATGACTCTGAGACTCCATCTTACACCTGTCAGAATGATTTAGATCAAAAACACAAGTGACAGCTCATGTTGAGGAGGGGACTGAAAACTTGTTCATCCCCTTTGGAAGTCAGTGTGACAGTTTCTCAGAAAGCTAGAAATCAATATACCATAAGACCCAGCTATATTTCTCTTAGGCGTATACCCAAAGGATGCTCAATCATATCACAAGGATGCTTGTTCAACTATGTCCACAGCAGCTTCTTTTTTAATATCCAGAACCTTGAAACAACCTAGATGTCCTTCAACTGAGGAACGGATAAAGAAAATGTGGCACATTCACACAATGAACTATCAGCAGCTGAAAACAATGATACCAGGAAACTTCAAGGCAAATGGATGGAGATGATATTATTGTTAATGTACACTGTATCATTCTGAGAAGTCAGACTTTTAGTGTGGTCTTATAGCATAGGGGTTTTAGTCCTTGCTTTGTGTTGCTACTTTCAGCGTGGTTTTCCCAACACTGTTGAAAGTCAAAGTTCAAGTCCATCATTTCCAAGTCTACTGTTGCAGTCCTGTTCACAGTCAAGGAATTACAGGTTCCTGATTACTGCTCTCATTTGGTTTCCACTTTATGTGGTCTCTGAGAGGTGTGGCATTGCCTTTATGAATCTAACATCAAATATGCTATTGTTTTCATTTCTTGAGACAGGGTTTATCTGTGTAACAGTCCTGCCTGTCCTGGAACTTGCTCTGTAGACCAGGCTGACCTCAAACTCACAGAGATCCACTTGCCTCTGTCTCCCAGGTGCTGGGATGAAAGGCATGCACCACCACTGTCTGGCCATCAAATATGTTTTATAAAAAGGTGTCTAGATTAACTTTCATCCTTTTAAATGAGTTCACATTAATTTAATATAGTTCTTTTTACTTTTAAATCCTTAAAAATAGATAGAAAAAAATAATGTGATCTTGATGCTTGAAGCAATGGAATGAGTGTGTATAACTTTAAATGAAACAAGCCAGATGCAGAATGGCAAATACTACATGTCCTTTCTCACACATGGAAGCCAAAAAATCTGACTGGAAGTCAGAACGGTGATGAATAAAGGTTGAAAATAGATGGTGAATGGGTAAAGAGTTGTTGGAAAGCAGACACTAAAACACAGCTACGTGGGTAGCCAAAATTATTTGTGATGTTCTTCAGCATAAAGGAATGACCGTAGTTCACAATGAGCTATTACATATTTTATGAAGATCTGGAAGAACAAAATTGGGCTCTAAACATAAAGAAATGATGAGAAAGAAATTGCTGATTGTTCCAACCTGGTCAGTACATGTTTCAGTCTTGTTGAGGTATCATAATATACCCCCTTATGCCATTAATGCAGGTTAATAAAAAATTAAATAATGGGAGTGAAGACATTTAGGTGAAACTCAGTTCACAATATAATATCACAAAATGGCTTGAAATATAGCAAAACACATAATCATTGTAGCAGCTTTGAACATTTTAAAAGCTAGCCCATTTTCCTGTAGCACACTATACAATATGTGTTGTTCAGATATTTCATGTGACTCAGCCAGTTCATTTCTACTTTATGAAAAACACTGCAAATGGTCAAATTGTATAATGACATTTATACAGGTAGCTATTTTCTCAAGCAGCTGAATAGTACATGCATGTGTAACATATGATGGACACTGAAACATTTGCATAACACTCAGTATATTTTAATAAAAATGCTTGAATATCAACCACTATTTGTAAAATTATCATTTGAACAATGAAGATTTGAGACACCTCATTAATAGGTTAACTCAAGGCAGTGACTTTACAAGCAAAGTAACACAAGCATCTACTACTACCCCATGTGATGGGGAGAAAGAGACCATATTCCTTCCAACTTTGTTGGGAGGATCTTGACATTTTCTGGTTTCTGTATCCTCCCCTTCTGTCTAAATGTTAGGGCACCAGTGAGTGATTCCTTCTACAATCTTAGTCTTAACATATTTATAGACAGAAGTTTCTGTCCCATTTGGTCCTGCAGCCACTCAGTCTTAAAGAAACACACTGAGGCATATAGTAATTATAAACTGTTAGGCCTGTTAGCTCAGGCTTATTATTAAGTAGCTCTTACACTTAAAAAAAACCTTTCTTTTCTTTTTTTGGGGGGGGGGGTTTGAGACAGGGTTTTCCTGCCTATCTTTGGCTGTTCTGGAACTCACTCTATAGACCACTCTGGCCTCAAACTCACAGAGGTCTGCTTGCCTCTGCCTCCTGAGTGCTGGGATTAAAGGCGTGTGTCATTGTACCCAACTGCTCTATTTTTTTAAGGACTTTCTCTATTCTTTTACTTTTCTCTTTCATGCCTACATGTATTTTACATCATTTAGAGGTTTTTGTTTTATCTGAATCTGTCTTTAATGTATATATCTCTATCTTTTTCTAACCACATGAGTCTTTAATCTGCCAAGGTATATGGCTAGGATTTAAGCTATGGCTTTGGCAGCTGGCCACACCTCATATTCCTTAGCTTTTTGAGAGTCTAACTTCATGATGGAGGTACTGGTGGGAGTTAGATTTATTCCTACAGCTCTGTGAAATTTCTAGGTCAATGTTACCACCAAGAAGTCTGATGCTGGATGTTTTTAAATACTATTGAAGTATTTGGTGGTAGGGCCTCTTAAAAGAGCTACAAGATTTTTGTAGCTCTTGTAATGCTGATTCCGGAAGCCTCTCTAAAGGGAGCCAAGCTTCTGCTCTCTGCCAGCAAACAGAATCTCCTGGAGAAAAAATTGGTTACCAAGAAGCTACTCTTGACTCTGTTCTTAACTGTCTAGAATCCTTATTTTAAAAACTTTCCCAGGCTTTCTCTGGAAATTCTTGACAAATGTTTAGGTGCCATTTCTGCCCCTCCTGGACCTGCTATTCAGTTCCAAAGAAACACACAGAGGCTTATCTTAATTATAAACTATTTGGCCTATTAGTTCTGGCTTATTATTAACTAGCTCTTACAATTTAATTTAGCCCATAATTCTTGTCTATGTTTAGCCACAAATCTTGATATTTTTTCTCAGTAAATCATCTTGCTTCCTCTGCATCTGGCATGTGACTGCATCTCTGCCTTTCCTCTTTCCAGAATTCTCCTTGTCTGGTTGCCCCATCTATACTTTCTGCCTAGCTATTGGCAAATAAACATTTTAGTAAACCACTACGAGTGACAAATTTTTAAGTGTTCAAGAGTATTATCCCACAGCATCTGTTGGCTTAACCAATGCTGGAAAAATTCTAGAAATGTGGCAACCGTGCCATTCCTGGGGCATGGTATGGTAAGCTCATCAACCTCTTAAAACAAATTAGAAGGGGCAATAATATAGCTAAGTTAGAAGCTTTTAATTTTTCTCTCAAGAGGTAATGTGGGATCACAAGTTATTGGCAGAGAAACTTAGAGTGACTCAAAATATAGACAGAAGCTGTTCAAGAGGTTAGGTACCCTAGAGGGGATGGGGTTTGACCTCAAAAATATGTTAGGAATGCATCTCCCTACATGTCCCATCATTATGGGAATAAATAATAATTGGGCAATTTTATCCTGATCACTTCTTTTGTTTTCTTTCTTTAAGGGGTGTGTGTGTGTGTGTGTGTGTGTGTGTGTGTGTATGTGTGTGTGTGTACCCCACATGTGTTTAGGAACCTAGAGAGTTCAGAAGAAAGTGTTGGATCCCCATGGAAATTGAGTTACAGTGGTGTTTGTGAGCCACTATGTGAGTGCTGGGAACTGAACACAACTTCTCTGTGATGCTTGTAACTCCTGATTCACACCTCCAGCTCTGTCATTTATTCTTTTCATAATAGTATGTCTTTCCAGATGAAGAGAAACTTAATGGCTCATCCTGGTCCCTGGAGGCAGCATCCATTCCACTGCCCAATGCTGTAATGGGGACTTTGGGAGATGCAACATCCCTCTCTGGCTTGCTGAAGGTCCTCAGGCTTTCAGGACAATCCCAGAGGCATATGCCATCCAGTGCCTGTGCAGCTTGATGGAAATGGACAGTTCCAGCTCCATGTAAATCTGTGTCTCTTTTTCTTTCAAGGAACCCAGATGCCAAAACATGGCAAGAGATGGGCCATTGCTACTGATTTCTGACCCATTCAGAAATACTGGGAATCTCCTGAGAAGCAATTCTAAGAAAATATATAGCTCAATTTTGCTGACCTGGTTGGTTGAGACTAGAATCAAATGTATTATTGCCTTTTGTGATATTTTTTACTTTGGGGGACAGTTGTCGGATCATGAAGGAAGCTCTGAAAAAAATTAAACATCAAATCCATCCATAATATTGCATCAATGGACAAACAGTCCTGAAACAAAGAGACGGGGGATAGTATTCTCTCTTTGTTGTTTTTTCTCCATTTCCTGTGCTTCTTTTTCTGAGACTGAAAATCCAACAGAAAAACAGCAATTTAAGCACAATAGTAGGAGATACAAATCAATTCTTATCTAGTTTTTCTTTGTTAAGAGTGGGATCTTTGGAGATATTAATTCTCTATTCTTCGTAACTGCCACATAAATAGAGAGTAATGATAGAAGCATGCATTTAATTATCTATTTTTTGTCTGGAGAATAGAGAAGTGTCCACAATAGCTTAAATACAGAATTATCCAACAGACCTCAGAGGAAATGATAGGAGCAGAGGCCGGTGACCTGGGTTTTTCTCACATAGCAAGAAGCAGGAAGACAAGAGGGGGTTGAAGAGATTCAGAAGCACCCCCCCCATCCTTCCAAAGACTAAAATCTTTGGAAGAACTCCCCACCCCCTATTTCAGTCTCAGGAACCCCGATTTGCATTCCAAACAGGAAGTCATGGGAAGAAGAGTAGCAAGTGAAAAACTGACCAGCCGTCTGAGAGATTATTTGTCCAGAAGCAAGCTGCCAAAAATCTTGTTCCTGAAGAAAGAAGTTTGGTGGGTAAACTGCAAAAGGGAGAGAGAGTGGGGAGGGGAAAGAGGCCTGACAAATGCGTAGCGTGGTATGTCCATTTCTTCCTTAATTGGCAGTTAATTCAAGTTTCTTTGTTAAAGTCCACAGACACTATGCTTCCATCACAAATTAATCGGCAGAGTCGAAAGCAACAGGGAGCAGAGCAGAAGATGTAGACAACAAACCGAGCATCACTCCATTTCAGCTGACATCCTGCCAATTAGTGAAACCTGCTCTCTACCGCTGCTGTGCCTCCTTTCAAACGTCATGTTAGGATGACAAACAAACAGAGAAGCAACACACACAGGCATTCTTTTCGTTTCCTAGGACGACTGTGCAAAAAATGCTCACACTGGCTCACACAACAGCAGTCTATGACCTCAAGGTTCTGAAAGCTGTAAGTTGAAGATTAAGGTGTTGGTGAATGCCTTCCCATGCAGGAGTCATCAGGGTCGGGTTCATGCCTATTTCCCTAGATTCAGGGTCTACTGGCACTGTTTGGTTGTGGAAGAGATTCTTGTTTTATCCTCTCATGGCAATCTTTTACCATTCTCCCGACTGGGCACTCTCTGCAGGCAGTACACTTAAAAAAAAAAAACAAAAACAAACAAACAAACGGAAAACATCACCTACATGTAAAGTGCCAAATATTACAAATGCAAGTAAGATGGCCAGTTAAGTATAAGTAGGACTTCTCCATGTGACTAATTTTGAGCACACTGTCTACAAAGAGTGCCCAAGCAGAAGGGGAGTCAAAGACAAGGACATAATCAGAGTTTGGGGATTCAGACTTTTAAGTGAGAATTTTGAGAAAAATTCTTTACATCTCATAACAGACATGACTACAAGAATTTAAAAAATATATATGAATATGCATATGTATGCATGCACATATGTATGTATATATGTATTGCATGTACATATGCACATATACACATAATATACACATACATATACACATATACACCATGCACACACATATATGTACATATATATGTACATATATACACATCCACATATAATATCATTAGTATTTCTGATCAAGTGGCAAAATGTCTTAGGGAGAACAGTCAACAGGTACCATAGAACATAATTTCGTAACACAAACGTTTCCTGCATTCTAAGCAGCGTAGCCCAGATTTTGCTAGAAGTAAACTATTTACTAATTTCTGTTCTCCTCTAGAACCAGGCCTGAGTCTGCACCCTCCATCACCTGATTCCTTTGCTGATTTAATTGCTTAACATCTGAGGTTTTTGTCTGAGACATAAATTGGCATAGCCTTTATTTATTATTATTATTTTTAAGTTTTAGTTAGGCATATGGAATAAACACTTCCCTTTGAGCATAATTTGGTTAGGAAACAGGTGAACGTACTTTTAGCATGATGCAAAATTACAAACAAGCCTCTGATCGTGGAAATTATCCCTTGATTTTATTCATATTTATCATACTCTGAATATCTTAGGAAATGAATCACCATCACACGATTAAAATAATCTCTGTATTTTAATTCTCGGAGTCCTGGAAGGAATGAAACCAACCTACTCCCTCTGTAAACAGGAATTGCAGGAGAAAATGATAGTAGCATAGAAAGATAAAACAGAGAAAATAAAAATGTTTTAGAACATTAACCCTTAACACACACTCACACACACACACTCACACACATACACACTCACACACACACACACACTCACGAAATCGCCTCAGTACCAAGTTTCTGATGTTATATAGATTAAATCTGCCCTATGGTGTGTTATGCAGAAGAAATTGGGTTGACAGTGAGATAGTCCCAAGTTTCTGACTAATTCGCATGGGGAAGGTCTCGCATTTGCTGTTATTTCACCCTTTGTCACTCATGCTATAGCACAGAGTCATGGCAGAGCTTGAAGAAGCTGGTGATCACTTGTCCTGTCCTCCTGGAATTACAGACACAGATACAGGGATGGGCTTGTGCTCACTTGTGGATTTGAGAAGATTCTGGAATACAAGGATCCCTCACATTTGTCCACTGTAGCCCAGCTGGCTTGTTGGCTTTTTGGTCCCTGTGTGGGAATAGTCTTTCCTTTCTACCTCGACACTTCAAATTTATGAGCAGAGTCAAGTCTACTGCCTCAAGTGTGAAAAAGTATCATTGAGCGTCCTCTGGTTATTTGAGTAAATGTGTTTGGGGCTCAGAGGGAGTGGTGGTGGAAGGGAAAGATTTCAGTCTCACCAGTGAGGTGCACTGCCAGTCATTTAGATGAGAGAAGGGATAGAAGGAGGGGCAGAAATATTCCAGAGTTTGTTTATAATATGTACTTATATGACCTGACAGTCTCACTTTGCAAAATTGAATTAATAAATCATCTACAGTACTGGCTGGAATAGTTAATACACTTTTTGTGCCCCAGCAGAGAGGAAAATGGCCCTGCTTTCCATCGCTTTATGACACATTAAACCTAAATAGAATTAATGATTGAACTGTTGAATCATATTTAGTGGGAAGAACTCTACACGAAAGCTGGGTGAGCTACAGAAATGCATAAAAGACTTTTCATGTCATTAAAAATAGTTTCTTGCTGTCTCAAGGTTCTTTTTCTAGTTGTTCAAATAGCATTACTCAGTGGCAGAAACTGACTATGTGTCTGGGTATTTGTGAATTTGCTATCTTTTTATGTATATTAAAACTATTAGGAGAAGTCACAAATAGTTTACCATTACTGTTGTACATTATTGCACTACCTATTGATACCTTGACTAGTCTCAACCCACACATCATGGATGAGGCACAAAGAAGGGAATGTGATGAGAGCAAATGAAGAAAAGGACAGACCCCAACAGAAAGGGAGAATGAACCAAAACACAACCCCTGGGGCCCTTTGAGGGACTTTTTGGAAGAACAAATCATTCTGCATCTTTAGACCTCATTTAGAATATATTTTGAAGGGTATAAATAAGCAACTCAGGTTTTCTCTTCTGTTGCTAGAGTGGTTAATTATTGAAATGTTAAGTGTGTTACACCAAATGAATAATTTAATCATATTTTTAATGAAATACCTGCTAATGTTTTCAAGTTAACAAAACATGTTCATTCCCCTTCAACAATGTTGGAGCTTGTCTTCCTGTGGCAAATATTCTACTTCAGAAAATCCCATTTCTGTGATCAGAATATATTTTCTTCCATCTTAGAACTGGAGTACATGAAGCTTGATTAAAGAGTCTATTTTCGCGTATTCCTCTGGCTTTAGAACAAATTATACTCAGAGTGGCTTGCAAAGGACCCCAACGCAAAAGTGGTCTGTGTGTCTTTTCACAATGCACATAGTTTTCAAAGTCTTACGTGGGTGATGTGCTTTCAGCCATCCAGGAGCTACTCCAGTGTCTGGAACAGTGTGCATTGCAAGCCAGCACACATGCTTCCGACACAGATGTTCCACTAAGTCATTAGGTATTTTTTTTAAATGTCAAGATTTCATTTTCCTTTTTCTCTAAAAAGAATATTAGTATATTGGAGATTTTCAAAAGAAAAACAAAATTGAAGCACCAAAGTAGGCTTGGAAGTGGTGGAAAATATTGTACATTTATCAAATGATATGTGACTACAGAAACATTAAACAATAACGATCATAAATTGACAAACAAGAAAGAGGAGACAACCTCTTTGTGTCCCAACCAAATGCTTTTCTCTCAACACATGCCAGTGACATTATTGTCATGGTTCGAGTGGGAACGTCCCCACAGACTTAGGTGTGGAATATGTAGTCTCCAGCTGGTGATACTATTTTAGACAACAATGGAATCATTAGGAGGTGTGGCCTAGCTGGACGAAGTAGGTCATGGGGGGCTTACTTTGTTACTGGGTCCTTACCCCACTCTCACTCCCTCTCTGATCTGTCCTAAGGAACAGATTTTTTTAGGAAATGAGGAGCCTCCTTTTTCACATACTTCCACCATCAGTGACATGCCTCAAATATATGGGACCTCGTGACCATGAATTAGATTCTGTAAATCATGAGTAAATAAATCATCCCCCACCCTGTACGTACTTTTAAATATTCTCATAGGCATTTTGATCATAGGCACAAAAAGTAACTAACAGGATAACATTATGTACCTCTTTGCGTGGCAAACATTTTTCTATTCTCTTCTGAATATTATTGCCAGTGTTCAGACATTGACAGCATCAGTACATGGTCCTTAGGTAGATGATCCCAGTTAACAGTGGTAGAGTCTGGTTACAGAAAGAAACAAGGGTTACCAAGAACAATATTACAATTTCACAAACCTGAAGCCGAATGTACAAAACATGAGTGTGTGTTAAATTTCTTTTTTCGAAAATTTGGAAAATGCGAACAGAAGCCCTAAGGATTATCTTAAAACCTCCAGCTTCACCTGAGCACTAGCCTGATCCTTAGGGGGAGTTTCATAGGTATTACCTGTTCCAAAATGAAAAAAGATAAGAGAAGTGTGATTTTTTTTTGTTGTGGTTGTTTTTGAAAGGCAAAATAATGATCTCAACAAGACACCAAGTACAGAATTTTGTCTTCTTCTGACATGCTAAAGTATTTATTGAAAATACTAGGTTAATTGTATTTTTTCAGCCAGTGGCACACAGGGAATGAACATTACTCTCAGCCCATCAACCAGCATTTACCCAGGGCTGGGTATGCCATTGCCAAGTTAATTAATCCCGCTGAGATTTCTCTCCATATCTGGTTTTTGTCTTATTTTTGACAACTTAAATTGATAGTGACATGAAAAGCTCTCCATTCCCCAACTTATCACTTGAAAACAATAATAGATTGTGAATTAATCAATTTTTGACATAATAACCAAGCAGAAGTATAAGAAAGAAAAAGACACAGACTTGTGATTTATTTGAATTTAATGTTTTATTTTCTATCATGTGTATCTATCTCAAGATGGTAATTGATTTTATTTTCTTAACTTAAGACCCTAAATTCCTAGGTTTATAAATCTTTGTCAACAAACAGGGGGAGTGAGAAAGACAACAGTGCCTTGTGGGCTGCATAGGAAGAGGTGGGGCTAATGCAGTAGGAACCCAATAAGAAGTGAATGCAAACTAAGATGCTTTTTTCTCCCAAAACTTGAAGGGCTTATGGTACTTCTGACTTTACATATTTTCAGGCATTGTTTATCTAAGTGGAGTGGTAACCAATTTTCTACAAAACATCTACTTATGAAAAAATAAATAATGCTGATATGCATGAGGGATGTTACAGCAGGAGAATGCTGGTGATATTTCTATTGAGAGGGGAAAGCCATTCAGATTTTGGATGTAATCAGAGTCTCCAGAAAGAGCTGGCTGCATTCCCTAGAGACACAGAACCAGTGAGAGAGATATATATGAAGAAAGAGATAAATATATACATACATAGAAAGATGTAGAAACATTATAGATAGAAAGAGAGAGGGGGATGTGGAATTAAGTCATCTTGATTTATTGAACTACCACATCTGAAATCTTCAAGACAGATCACAGGCTAGAAACCCTGGAAAAGGTGATGGTACATCTTGATGGAGTCTGTAGGCAGCAGTTTCCTTTACTTAGTGAGGGTATGTTTATAACATGCAGGGTGGATATCATTTTCATTATTCTTATTTTTAAAGATGTGAACTCAAGTTTAGAAAAGTTAAGTATCTTTTACACAGCTGCTAATCTAAACACTGGGTTTTGGGTCTAATCTCCATTTCTTTGTCTTCAGCTCCTGTTCTTGTCTCTCTACTTCCTCTTTGTTTCACGGATTGAATGACACCGTGTGAATTAAGAGATGTCATAAAATCAATAAGAAATAATTGTATGGAGATGAAATTACTGATGATGGCAGTGTGAGAAAACAAACACTGTACAAGAGATGAAGAAAAGGGAGCTCTTGTGTACAGCTGATTGAACATAAACTATTCCAGTCACGTGGAGCTCAGTGCTCAAAAACAAAACAAAACAAAACCGAAAAACCAAAACAACAAAGAACCCCTAAAATACAGATATCTTTTGACCTATCTGTAACACTCCTGGATTTTTCCTTAAATAACTCCAAGTCAAGATACACAAAGATACTTTTCTATCAGTTATTTGTTGCATGAATTTGTTCACACTGGCTAACTTAAGCAACTAAGTGAGGTGTCCATCAATAGAAGGATTCATAAAGACAGAAATATATATATATATATATATATATGTGTGTGTGTGTGTGTGTGTGTGTGTGTAATTTTATTCAGTCATAAAGAAATAATGCCATTTGCAGAAAAATAGATACAACTAGAGGACATCATATCACTTAAAGTAAGTTAGTCTCAGACACATATCACATATCATCTCTCATTTGTGGACTCTAGATTTTACAGAGACACAAAAATCACATGAAACCAGGAAGGAAGATATCTGGGGGAATGAAAGGAATGTGGAGGAATTGTTGCGATGGAAGGGAGGGTGGGGATAGAGGCAAAGTACGTCATGGACTTCTACGCAAATGCACTTAGGAAACCCAATGGCATGTATAATAAACACGTACAAATAAGGAAAAACCTTATAAACTTTGATTTAAGATACTTTAAGCTAGATGAAAGATGCCTGTTTAGGAATGGCACAGGATTATGAGGATCTTGGGTGTGTTGTTCGTTACAAGAAAGGAATCAAGAGAAAACTTGAGGAGGGAGGCACATGATGAAAGACAGCCAAAGGACAAGGCTCCAGGGTTTGTCAGATGCAGTAGCATGTCACAGAAACACGTTAGAAAGAGGCATTGACAATTTCTCCCCTTGGACTGAAGACAAATCTACACAGACAGACAATAGACCAGTTTTAAATATGTGTGTGTGTGTGTGTGTGTGTGTGTGTGTGTATGTATGTGTACTATTGAGAATGAGTTAAAAGAAGAATGGTGAGCTTGTCCTGGAGGAGGTCCAAGTGTAGATGTAACAGTGACAGGGGATACAGGTGTGGCTATACCCTCCCTGACTTCCAGTTTTGATTCTGCCTTTGTCACCCATCCTGTAGCTAGCAGGCTCTCAGGACTCAGGGTCATCTCTTTAAGAGAATCTTTCCTCACTGCCATCTCTGAAGAACTCCTAGGTCCCTCTTTATTTAATGACATCACCACTTGACTTGTGTTTGCCTTGTCCTCTTGCTATGACTGCAGTTCATGAAGGGGCTTATCCTATTTCTTTAGTGACTACTAAAAATTGTAGCTAAACTTCCAAAGGGAGCTATTCAAAATGTTAGCAGAATCCAAATTAAGGAGTCCACTAGAATTGGGAGAGTTGTACCTACTCAAACTGTCATTTGGCAATAAAGACAAGAGAGAGTAAACCCTAAATTAAAATGGATCCTGAAAATGCAAGCACTTGTCTCCGAAGAAAATGATCAGCATGGAATCCAGAGCAAGTGCACTGCCTTTCAGACGAGTGCTGCCACCTGAACTGGCTTGCTGCAGTAAGAAAGTCCCTGTCGATTCCACATCTCTTCATATGACGTAGCTTAATACCAAGGAGCATGATCCATTAATCAAATTTAAGGTGCTAAATCCGGGAGCTATAACCTCCATTACTTTTCCCCGGGTAAGTAGGAATGTGTTTTCTATAAATTGCTTCAAAGTGCCCTGAGATTTCTCTAATCTAATCACAAGAAATGATGACCAGTACTTTATTAGATGGGGCATGTTGGCTCATCTTTCCTCTCCTTCCTTTGCATTTCTACCCAGATAATGAGGCTCCACAGGCTGATTTAAAATTAAAACCAAAACCAAAACAAAATATATTATTGTTGTTACAAAGGGAAGAGGTAGAAAAAAAATGTATAACCTGCGGGACTTTTATGGTCCAACAAGAGCTGGAACTTTGTTGGTTGGATTTTCAAAAGACTGGAAGGTGAAAAACTCAGCTTGTGGCTGGGAAGCTGGTAGGTTCCATGAGACAACACAGGCAGCCAGCTCAAACATTTCAAACAAACCTGTAAGATCTAACAAAAGACTCGTGAATAGTGCTCAGCAGTGTTCTGAGATATGGCCAGTCTGTTTACCAACATTTAAACCTCACTCCGTGTAGACCTAGAATGACTATGCCTCCTGGAATACTGCAATTTCCTCTCAGTGAGACACACATTGATACAGGGAAGATGCATATTCTTTACTCACCTTTGACTAGTATAGAGACATCAAAGGTGTCATCATTGTATTTTTTACGATTAGTTATTTGTTATCCCCTTAGTTATTAATAATGCATAAGCAGAGAGGTCTTTGGCTCTTTTTTGGATGGTTTGTTTCTTTATTCTTGTGTTTCCTCAGCAGGAAGATTTATCAAAGCGGCCGCTCTAATCTATTGTTCTTTGCCTTGAATATGCCTTGTCAGATGCTTACCTTTGAGGTTTTAAGCTTTTGAAAACACTCTTTTAATCTCCCTTTATCACTCTGCACTGTAGCTGGCTACAAGCACTCCTAAGGCCACCTCTCCTCTTTGCTTACATCCAGGTCTGAATGCTCAGATAAAAGGTAGCTGGGACACGAGTGAGTATTTTACCAGGAGTTCTTATAAACCACACATTGTACAAGAGGCATGGTTCATCAGTCTCTCAAACACATCTATTTTTTTTTTGAGAACTGAGTTTCCAATCCTAACCTCACAGCTGCTACATCCAGTTTCCTGATCCTGTTTTGATCCTACACCCGTCCTGACATTTCACAGATGAGAAGGGCATGTCTGATTTCCACTCAATTCAGCCATTATCTACAACACACCTCAGCTGCTGGCTCTTCAACTGAGCAAAAGCAGAGGGGATGTTTCGGGTCTTACCACCACATTCCCTATGGCATTACTCTGCTATGCAGGTGAGGTTAAAAGCAGCTGAATCTTCTGTGCTCATATTTCCCTGCTGTATACTAATCTTTAATGTGATGCTTGAATTTCTCTTCTACTCTGTTCTTGGATCCATGCCTAGTCTTAGCTATATCACTTATGTCTCATCCCTTTCTCTCCTGCATTTACTCGTATACTTGAACACTTGACAGTCAGTGGTCCTTAAAATTGGCTGCACACTGGAATCATTTAGGAAACTTTAAAATATTTCCAGTGCCTCAATGCCCACCCCAGACCAATTAAATGAGAATTCTTGATGGAAATTCTCCTCAGAGGATTAGAAGACACAGTGATGATTGAAAACTACAGTTAACCCCTT
Organism: Dicrostonyx torquatus; assembly: GCA_028555095.1. Taxonomy (NCBI): domain Eukaryota; kingdom Metazoa; phylum Chordata; class Mammalia; order Rodentia; family Cricetidae; genus Dicrostonyx; species Dicrostonyx torquatus. The sequence continues at coordinate 2,662,740 of JAQHUG010000227.1, read as the reverse complement.
GTTAGCCGTGTTCTGCGAGATCATTGCCTAACTGGCTATAATTCGATGCTCGCAAAAGCGCCTTTACTATCTCTGAAGTTCAGCTCCTGACTCTAGGGTGCTTTTTGCAAAGGTCAGTACTAAAGATCTGATTATCTGACTTAACACACCTTCACATCCAGCTCTCTTAGGGATCACACAATGGAGGAGCCTCAGTAACTCAACAGCATATTCTGATTTTATTAGGGAAGGCAAAAAAAAATTGTCAGGGAGGTAGGAAGAGAAAGAGCAGAGGAACACCCACCAAGGTTAGGATGAGAGGAAGATAATATTCACTTTAGACCGTTCAGCCAGCCATGGATGAGCACAAGTTCTGCATGTTCAAGAAAAACCAACATCTCTTTCTGCCTCAAATGAACGCTCTCCTGTGTGAGCGGTGTCACACAGGAGCACATATCACACATGTGTGCTCTGACTATTACACTGGAATGTGTGAGATAGAATGCTTACCTGTCACTACTGTCGTGTTGTAGAACCAGATGGCTTCAGGAGAAGCTTCCTCCCATGCAAATGATATTCACAGAGGGTTACTTGGGATGTAAATTAAAGCATCACTCCACAATAAACTATACGTGCTCCGCGATCAATACAGAACTCTAATTTTCTCAAGTGTAATGCCTTCTAATGACAGCTTCCCAATGTTAGCTGTAGACAGTTACATGCAAGATTATACATCATGGGGATGTCTCAGCTGTGAATTATTAATCTTTGCTCCCCCTCTGCATTACATAATTGATAATGACTCTATTGACAGTTCCAAGAGGCTCCTGAGATGGATCTGTGCAGGGAAAGGGAGGCACTGCCAGCTGGGAGTGGAGAAAGTGCAGGGGAAGGCATGCTGTGTGTTCTAAGGAGTTCATTTGGTAGCTGCGGTCCCACCCTTGAGTATTTCTTTCTCTTGGAAACTTAGCCCCGAGCCGAATGTGCTTGCAGAAATGGGTCAACTCCTCACTGTGGATATGTGTTTTCTCTGAATCTTCATGTTACTGGTGAAAAATTTTACAGGTGGGAAAATACATTTTATTCTCCATCTGGACCACAAGACCCATTAAAGCTGAGAAAGCGACCACTGGCTTCTTCTCAGCAGATCTTTTCTTTATAGATTTATCTTGTTTACAAACAGAAGGCAGAGGCTGAGGCAATAAGAGAATTAGGGTAGAGAAGATGCCCCGTGGCCCATCACATCAACTGTAGTTTTACAAAGCATGTCTACCTTGGAAAGAGAAGTAAACTCATTTACAAAGGGTCTTTTCCTCCCTGAATTTGGCTGGCTTCATGTGACAAAGAGGATAAATGTAAATTATTTTTCACAGTTTACCTTAGGAAGACAGGCTGATCCAGAAGGCGAAAGCTGTTTGCATGTGACTGCTCTGTGAAGCCTATCCACAGTGTAATTTTTGTCTTTTTCTGTACAGTTGGATCATTTCCTAAATGACAACTGGCTTTTCATAATTTGACTATAAATATACCCAAGATGGTAACACCCACATTGGCCATTTTGTTCTCAGTTTATCCTCTCATTTAGGGCTTTCACTACTCCACACATGGGAGAACACTTGCTGTCCCCACACCTCTCCCATCAAAAAAAAAAAAAAAGGAAGCATGAAACAAGCCATTTCATTAAACTAGAAAGGAACTGGCCTAATGGTAGACACCATATAGTCCTTTCTTCTCTTGTTCCTGACACTAAACAGAGTACATGGTGGGATTCCATCATTAGGTGCCACCATGAGCCAGTATCTGTAAATGTACTCTTAAATTATTTCATGAGAATTCAAAGTATTTATTTCTTCACGCATATGGTGCTTGCCCATGATGCCGATTAAGGTTCACTATTACAGAGTGTCTTATGCTGTATGCCGATAGGAATGACAGCTGTAGCCATTAGCTTTTTCAGGTAAGCCTCAGAGTGAGAAGGGTTGTGCTGTTGCAGTAAGAGTGGACTGTGTCCCAGCTGATCTGGTTTATACAGATCCCAATTAACATGTGCTAAAGAAGGCATATTTTTTAACTTATGACAAAGAAAGAAAGCCATGATGTAGTAGTGTGAATACTTGGTCTGACGTGTATGACAAGAATGTATATTGCATTCTTAGATACAACTTCCTATTTTAACTCATGTATATTTGTGCTAGTTGAGTGTTTGGGGGTTTAAATAAGTATTAAGGGATGAATTTTCGTTCCTTCCTTCCTTTTTTTTTTTCTTTGACAGAATTTCTCTATAGCTTTAGAGCCTGTCCTGGAACTAGCTCTCATAGACCATGCTGGCCTTGAACTCATAGAGATCCAACTACCTCTGCCTCTCAAGTGCTGGGATTAAACGCATGTGCCACCACTGCCTAACCTGAGATTAATGTTTCTTATTTTAGTGAATATATGAGTCTCCTAATGTACATGCATACTACATATGAAAATAGATTGCAGCTATGGTGAGTTCACTGCTAATCATTTTCGGCTGTATAATCAACTTATGAAAAGAGGATTGACTTGAGGCTACTTGCAGAAAAATATCCCTTCATTTTGCTAATGAATAACATGATGGCAAAATCTAATTTGGCACCAACTATTAAAGAATACTTCAGACTTACATCTTTTTATTGCCCATGTTTCTGACATATGTATGTGTACATGTGGAATATACATATAATATTTTACTTTATTATTCTTTTACTCATTAAGTATTTTAATAAATAATGTTTGCTTCTCAGTTTGATAGATACTGTGGCCTGTATATCTTTTAGTCATTGTTCTGGAAAAAGATTTTTCTTTAATTCCTTACAAATACAGCTGAATGTAGATGTCAGTTTCAAAACATGATGGAGGAGCACCCATCTGTACCAATCCATCCTCAGGCAGGCAGCAGCCTCAATTCACATTATAACATAAATATTATGATGCCAGGAATTCTTCCTTTTCCTTTCTCCTCTCTTCCTCCTTTTCATCCCTCTTTTCCTGTTTCCCTTTATTCCCCCATCCTACACAAAGGCAGACTCATTAATGGTTTCCAATCCTTGTTTGATCATGTCACTATTGACCCAGTTGCCTCTATCCCACAGTTATGAAGTAGACACCTCTGAATCATGGATACTTCATCTCCACCTTCCCTTCCTCCTCTTGATGAGCAGTCTACTAGCTGAGAGATTTTCGTTCACTGGGACATCCATTCCCGGGTGACAAGGACAGCATTGGTTCCGTTATCTTTTCTTGGTAGGATACTATTCCAATTTCATTTTGTGGCTACAGGAAAAACACCATGTTCAAGTGCAGTTGGAGGAGGAGAGGGTTTATATTGCTTCTTACACTTCTAGGTCACATCCCGCCATTGAGAGAAGTCAGTGCAGGAACTCAAGCAGACACTGATGCAGAACCCCATGGAAGAAGGGGGCCTCACTCTCTGACTTGCTCAGGTTGCTTTCTCATACACTGGGGAACTGCCTCGTCTAGGAACAGCACAGCCCACTGCGGGTTGGACTGTCCCACCTCAATCAGTACCCAAGATGCTTCCTCACAGGTAAAACCAAGGACAATGTTATTGAAGCAGTTCTTAAACTGAGATTCCTTTCTTCCAGTTGACTTTAGCCTGGCTCAGGCTGACAATAAAGGCTAATCATGATGGGTACATTTAGGAACAGGCAGACGCAGATATATTTTATATCTAGTTGAAACTTGATATATACCTTAGTGCTATTGAAAATATTAGTCAAAGGAATTTCTGGATTTTTAGAAGTGACCAAGAAAAGAACTCAGAAAATTATGGAGAACTGAGGTAGTTGAGCAAAGGCTGGATGATCAGGTTCTTCTGAGCAAATCTGTGCTTGTGAACAATTATTTCTATTTTTAAATTTTATGTATATGTATGTGTCTGTGTATGTGTGTGGTGTGTACATACCTGTGCAAGTAACCATGGAGGCCAGAAGTGGTAGATCTCTCTGCAGTTATAGGTGCTCATGAGTCTTGACATGAGTGCTAAGAAATAGTCAGATCTTCTGCAAGAACAGCAAGTACTTTCAACCACTGAGACACATTTCCAGCCCCTATAAAAGTTGTTTCTCATTAATCTTTTTCATTTTCTGTATCTGCCCCCCATACACTCATTCATCCAGTTTTTAAAAATGGGATTCTCTAAAGCTATACACTAATCATCCAGTTCTTTTTTAAATAGGATTTTCTAAAGCTATAACAATTCTCACTACAAAGCCACCGTCATTTTGCATTCTACTTCTGAGTTTGTTTATTTATTCCTCATTAAATGTCTTATTTTATTTGAAGTGTGTGAATGTTTTGCTTTACATGCATTCCTGGAGCCCGGGAAGGCCAGAAGAAGGATGACCTGGAACTGGAGTTGCAGATGGTAGGAGTTGCCTTATTGGTACTGAAAACTGAACCCAAGTCCTCTGCAAGAGCAGTCAATGCTTTTAACCACCAAGTCACAGAGCTGTCTCTCTGAATGCTAAATGCCTATTTTAAATTGTGTTTAAACCAAGTATTATGAGGAACAACTATATTATTTATTTCCAGAAACTTTCCTTTTTCAGCAACATTTATTCTTCTCTCATACCTTAGATATTGACCACAGTTTTCTCTCCTTCTGCTCCTCCCAGTCTCCCTACAACCTCCCCTTTCCCCAGGCCCATTGCTCCTTTGTTTCCTCTCAGAAAAGACAAGGCCTCTCAGGGATATCAACTAAACACAGCATAAAAGTTGTAACAAGACTAGGCACAAACTCTCATATTCAGACTGGGTCAGGCAACCCACTAGGAGGAAAAGGGTCCTAAGAACAGCCAAAAGAGTCAGAGACACCACTCACTCCCACTGTTTGGAGTCCTACAAGAACACCAAACTACAGAAGCATCGCATATATGCAGAAGCTTTTCTTCATGGTAGTATGGTCTCATCATATCTTGAAGAGTATGAAAGAGATCCTGGTGAATGAGATGTGCAGGATCTTGAAGACATAATTGTAAAACTACATTGAGCGTTCATACAGATAATCACCTGCTTTTATGGCATCACTCCATCTAAAAAATAGGGCACCGTTAATGTCAATAAAATATATGCAGAACTTAGTAATCAGGCCCCTTTTGTTGAAACAGAAAGCACTTCTTTCCCATTCCTCCTGTACTTCTCAATCACAGTTCTGAAACAACATTGGTTTGATTAGTATTTACATTTGGATATTGATAACTAATTGATTATGTTATATCTGATCATATACCGTGTTTATGTTTCCCAATGGAATCACATTCTCTTGATAAACAGCAAATCATTTCAGGTTGTGAAATAGGGTCATTCTTTGGAATTCTCTGGATGGGCACTGCTCTACCCCTGGTCAAATCTGACTGGCATAGTCTTTGTCTCCTGGGTTGCACTTTACCTGCTTCCTCAGTTGTATCCAGCATGGCCCCTTTTCTTTATTTGTTTACATGTTAAGACAACAACAATAGTTTCTTGGAGAAAAAAGAGAAGAAGAGATTTTTCTTTAAACCTTGAGGGAGATACTTTTAAATTCTAGCATATATGAAGATATATTATCCCTCTTTCAAGTTTGCCTGACAATTAGGCAGCATTTACAATTATTGTCTGAAAGCCACCACCCTCAGAACTTTGAAGGAATTGCTCTGTCATCTAGATGTGAGTGATGTTGCCGAGCATCCCAAAGTCATTGTATTTCTTGATGCTTTTTTTATGTTATCTGATTTCTTCCTTTTTTGGAAACCTTTGGATCTTTTTCCCTCTTTTCTTTTTGAAATTGCATTTTGATGTGATTTGGGTCATTTATCATTCATTATTCTGGGAACTTAGCAGACTCTTTTGATCTGTAAAAAATATTATCTTAAAGCTTTTGGGGTTATTGTCCAGAGAATTAGCTTCTCTGAACAGTGTTGCCTGAGGTGGAGCCCAGTGTGTAGGAGGCATAGACCGCGGGGTTGAACCTGGAGTTTGTGTCTGTGGATGTTCCTAAACTGTCCTGCTTCACTGTGCAATCATTAAATAAGAATTCAGTACTTTCATGGAGGGATCCCCAAAGATCCGGATTTATGTACCTTTTAGATATTCATAAATTTTCAGGGAAACTGACTGCAAGTCTTGCCTGGAGCCTTGGATGAATGGAGCAAAGCTGGGAAAGTGAGAGTGTTTATGAATGAGCAACTCTCCTCTCCAGAACAGCGTCCTTCCTCCATGGACCTCTGTGCTCACTGTGCTTAAACCCAGAACTACTAAGTTCAGGTTTTCCTCAAAATGAGCTACAGATTTTTGGGGAGATGACAAGTGTCTAAACACATCCACAAAGATTTTATTTTAGTTTCTTGCCTCACCTCATCCTTCTGTGGATCTGGTATCAATGTATAACAATGTTTCCAAGTTCTGGCAGGGTCCAGTCTTTTTAAGTTGTTATCATTCACCTTCCTATAGTTTTCCTTATCTCTGTATTTTCTGGTAGCCCCTGCTTCTTCGTCTTGTGCTTCCATTCTTAACATTTTTAGGTCTGAAAAGGATTTTGATAAGGAGTATATATATGTGTGTGTGTGTGTGTGTGTGTGTGTGTGTGTGTATAAATATATACACACATCTTTGTATGTTTATATATATATATATATATACACTCATTTGAAGTTCTTTCTCTTTTAAGACAATTTTATTTATTATTTGGTAATCTCATACTTGAAAGCAATGTATTTAGATCACAGTTCCCCCTCCCTTTGAAGAAGTTCTTAGTTTCCATTTGGGGTATGGAGACATGAATGCAGCAAGCAGGCTTTAATTGACATGAAGCTATGTCTTTTCAGAGTATACAAGAGACTGGGCCTGTGACTTTTTGTGAGACTGTTGGATTTCATCTGGCAAGACCACTTATTGATTTTTTTTCTCTTTGGTATTGCCCAACAATGGCTATTTTTTGTTTTACCTTCATTCTTATTGAATTTTTTAAAAAGGAAAAAAAAGCAAATGTATTGTGACTAGGGTTAGATTGGCCTCTCTTTTCATATCCAATTTCTCTGTTCCAAGCAGAATTAAAGTATTGAGGGGGAAAGGTGCTTAACAAATAGGACTTGTTCTTGCCGTGGATGCTATCATTAATCTAATAGCACTGCTCAAGTTCTGTGGCCATTTCATTTAGTAATGTCAAAATAACCTTGTTAAAGAAAAATGCTGAACTTGACCTTCCAAATCCATGCCCTTGTCCTTCCTATTTATTATTAAATTTGTCTTTCAGGATCAAGTAAGTGAAAGTTATCCTTAAGAAACTCTGCTGTGTTTATTTACTTGTACGTTTTTTGGAGAAACTCTCTAGATATTGCCAGTAGGCTGGCACATCAGAAACTGTGATTACCTAGCTTTATAATTTCCCACTAAATGCACACAAAAATTCTTTTGAGTGCATGAGAAGAGGGGAAGCCACACTCTGTTCACTTTTCTTCTAGATGCTCTGGATTGTCTCCTGAAAAGGTAAAAATCTTACTGATATAGAGGACCGTGTTTTCTTGGTTTCCCCCATCCCCTTTGGTTCTCACACTCTTCACACTTCCTCATGTGAGTAGCTTCCTGAGCCCTGAGGGATGGGATTTGATGGAGACATCATTTAGGTCTGAGTGTCCCAAGGCCTCTTACGCTGCATAATGCCACCTGCTGCAGGAGGAAGCTTCCCAGATGGTGGGTGACCAAAGCAGAATGTTGTCAGAAGTCATTTATTGCTCTCTCTTTTTAAAAAACTCAAACAATAGCATTGATTTTACCCTAGCTCCCTGGCCTGTGTTATCTGAGGTTCTTGTTCATCCCAGCCGTGTCAGGTAGGTGTTCCATCTCATAGGGTGAACCTTCAGGCAAATGAGTATTGGCTGGTTACTCTCACAATTTTTTTGTGCCAACATTGTCCTAACATATCTTGTAGGCAGGACACCATTGTTGGTCAAAGATTTTTTTTTAGCTGTGTTGGTGTTTATGTTTCTCCTTTAGTAGCATTCCTGTACCAAAGATGCTAGTCCATAGGGGTGAAAGTTCTATGAAGGCACCAGGACAACTTCTCCATGTTCAACGAGTTGTGTAGATATTGCCTACAGCAATGGTACTTTCCTGTCAGTTTGTGGAGAGCAACCTATAGTTTTGGCAACAGCCTGCGATGTTTAGGCATTCCCACAGGACCCCTTTGCCCAATAATTCAGTTAGATGAAATTGAATCTAGGTACTGGAAACTTCATTTGATCACAAGAAATGTCCAGTTAGGTCTCTGTATCCTCCATTATTGGGTAATTTTATTTATATTACCTTTATAAATATATATTTGAGGAAGCTTCTATCGTATTAGGTTTCCATATATAGCTATGTTTTTCCATATTCCCTCCTGTCAACCTCCCTCCTTCTACTTGATAATCCCTTTTCAGAGCCTTCCCACTCATAACTATCAATTCTGCTTTCCTTTCCTGGGAGATCTCTTTGTCTCCCCGTGCTTTACAGATTCTAACTTGGTTGTAATTGACTTAACAGATAATATCTACATATAAACAAATACATATCATATTTGTTTTCTGGGTCTGGGATTGTCACTCAGGATGATTTTTTTTAGTTTTTTTCCATTACTTTTCAAATTTCATGATTTCATTTTTTAATGGTTACGTAACATTGCATTTTGTAAGAGCACCACATTTTCTTTATTCATTCTTCTGTTGAGGAGCATCTAGGTTGTTTCCAATTTCTATTATAAATTGAACCACAATGAACATACTTGACAAGAGTCTCTGTGGTAGGGTGAAGCATCCTTTGGGTATATGTCCAAAGCCCTAATAAGTGATAAAATAATGATATACACCTTTTCTTTAAATCTACAGTAATAAATATACTTGAATATGGGAAATGAACTGTCATTATTTTTGTCTCCTATAGAGTTTAGAATTGTTTTAAAATGGACAAGATATAACATTAAGTGTGATGTTACAATTAAACCCACTAACACCCTTCAAAGCTGTTCAAGTAGTACAACTGTTAAGAAAGGAGGGAAAGACATGGGAAGGAGAGTAAGGAAACAGAAGGAGTCAGACACTACGTTGCCTCCCAATGAGTCTGTTCCTCTCTGTGCAGGCAGATGATGTATACAGATGATGCCAAGATTTGAAACCAGGAAACAGTCATGTCTTAAATATTTTCTCATTAAACTGGAATATTACTGACCTGTAAGCACGGAAGGTTTGGGAAATAGGAGATAAAGGACAGTTTCTGCCTCTGCTGTGCCACTGGTCCAACCCTGTCACATGATCAGTTTTCTTAAGCTGTTTACCTGTTTCTCTTTATGTCCTCAACCAGGAACAACTGTAATTGCTTAACGACTTTTCTTAGTAGACCACACACTTTGTTTTCTGTCTTGAAAAATTTGGCATAGTATCAAACCTGTCCCTGGAGGTGGAAAAAAATATAATATACCACTTCTGGGCTATTTTAAACTCTGGTTTCACATTCTAAAAACATGCCCTATATTGATTTGTGTAGTTTGACCAGATATTACTATATGAGAATTTCCCATTGTAAAACAGTCAAATCAATGTTTCAGAATCTGTGAATTTGTGGTGTTAATAAATTAATCCATTAGTTGAATGTCTGTATACATAATTCAAAAATAGTAAATAAATCAGTGAGATCTGGGAGTAATTTTGAGGTAGATTTTGTTTAAATTATTGCAAACTTACTACAAACAGCAGGAGCCTAAGCACATCGTTTGCCCCATGGCTTCCACCTGTGCAAGCAGATAGATTTCATCTCATGTTGCTTGGTCATTATCATGCCATGTCTCTAAAGTCACCCTGCTGTTAAACATGTACAGATGTTCCAAATGGGAGGAAGATGAATGGGTAGCTGTGGCTGGAATGGGAGCGGATGGGTTAAAATGGCAGCGAGGCAGAGCATTGTACCAAGCACAGGTCTCTTCCCAGCTCTTCTCTTGGCTGCGTGTCATTTCGACTTTTACACTACTTTATTGCTAGCCTGGCTTATTCCATCAAATCCCTAACTTACACTGCAGAGTACCTATTCTTTCTTCCCCCATCTCTGCTCAAGAAGCTCATATCAATAAAATGCTGTTACATAGCTGTCATCTCTGCCCTACAACAAATCTCACTGTGGCCGAGTGTCCTGTGGCTGCAGGTGCTGTTAAGGCTTTCCTCGCTCTCAATTGATTTCAAGGCTGCCTCCCCATCACGCAGCATCCTTCCTCTGAAAGCACATAAGCCAAACTGAAGGAAAGATCATAAAAGTGTCTGGCAAGCTCACATCATCTTCACAGGACTTGACATTGCTGGGATAAATTCTTCCCATGTGAATCCTTTTCTAAGTTTCCCCAACTCTCTAGTTAGCCTTCTTTGTTTCCATTTTGTGAAGGCTTTTAACTGACCCCAGGAAACCATCAGACTGGCTTGCAGCCACTAGGGGGTGTCAAACTCCTATTTTGTTAGATTTTCTTTTATTGATAAATACAATTGTATTTTTTATTATCATGTAATTGTTCCAATGTATATGTATACTGCACAATGTTTAAATCATAGTAACCATTTCTATTTCCTTAAACAGTCATCATTTCATTATGATAAATTTATTAAAAGACTCTTCTCTGAGTTCTTGGAAATATACAGTCCATTATCATTATCTAGTGTCACTCACTGACCACACCTGGTTGCCTTATTCCTTCAGTGCAATCAATACACCTTGATTATCCTTGATTTCTTAGTCTTCTCTTTCTTAATCTCCCCAGCATTTACTAATCACTATTCCCTGCTCAAGTTCAATTAGATCAACCTTTTTGTTTTCCACATGAATGTGAGATCACACAATACTTTTTAATGAGTGATGTATTCCCTTTAATATAATGATACCCAGTTCCGTCCACACTTTCATATCAGGATTGCATCCTTTATATAGATGACTAAGATTCCCGTGGGTGTATGTATCACCTTTGCCTATCTATTCAGCAGCCAATGGGGCCAAGCAGATGGCTTCTCTTATATATTAAACTAGATCATCTGTAACATATCCTATCACTTTAAAACCTGTTCATTTTAACTTAAGGAAAGATACCTGAGGTCTTCTCTGAATGAGGAGTGTTTGCCTTAGTCCCATATCCTGCATACAACACTGTTCCAGTTCACACAGAGGGTATTGTAACTCTGCTTACTCGAAATCCAAGAAAGGGAATGGCATGTTGTCAAGAAAGTGTCCTGCATGAAAAGAAAATAGGGACCTATCAGAAAATACTACATGACCCAAAAATATTCCTATTCTTCTTCCAGTCCACCATGAGTTACCAACATGAAGCCATTCAATCTTTTCATGATGAACTGTGACATGAAAACTAAGCCAAATAAACTATTTCTTCTCCAAGGATCTGGATGTGGTCTTCATCGCAGCAACAGAAATTTACCCAGGATAGTTTGTGACTCTCCCCTTTCTCCCTCCCAGGCAGTTTTGTGATACAGAATCTTTGTCAGCAATCTTGAGGTTTGTGTGACAGTCAAGACAATGAAGATCAGCTCTGCATGTGTTAGCACGGAGTGCAAGTGTTTCTACTGAAGGTTCCCACAAATTATGCCTACGATCTAATGTGCCCCAGACACACACAGCTGCTTCATCTACAACCTTCTTTTCTTCCTTTATGACAACACAGAAACTATGTAGCATTCATTAAGGCCTTCGAGTTCTGGTTCCAGCAAACCCTATGATATTTGCTCCCTATTCACTCATTACCCACCCACTCCCCTGCATCACGTGTTCTGGTTCTTCTCTCTCCGTGACTTACCCTTTCTGATCTGTAAGTTGAGCTCATGCTCAACATGACTTCCTGTTTTGAACAGTATGCATGTTCACTGAAATAAGCAGTTTTATTTTTAAAGTGGTTTCATTCTATTTCCCCGTTGCACTTGGATTTGACCACATGACCACATGTGACATTAACTCCCCAGATCAACCCTCTGTTGGCCTCTCATCAGCTTTTAGGAAAGAGGAATTGCTGTGTACACCTGGCACACACATTAGATGCTTGACAGGGTTTGTGTCAGGTAGGCTAAGAAGTCTAGCTGAAGCCAAAAACTTGAGAGAGAAAAGAAATCTTATTTGAAGTATCTCATGATCTATATAAACCTTTAACTTTCCCCATCTTTTCATAGTCATTATTTTTATCATGTTGACAGATTTCGGGGACCCCCTTTTATGTATAAGTAGCTATCTTTAAATGAGGGTGGAAGCAACGATCAAATAAAGTGAGATTGGAGACAACAATGAAGGAGGAAAAGTGCTACATGGAAATCAGGAAGGATGCAAGCTCTTAAAAGGAAGCACAAATTATCTCAGAGGTTTAGTTTTGGGGTGTATGTCAGGGGTAGATCCTCTTCTTTCCCCAGGGCCAAATGTACCACATTTTCTGCTCCAATAAACATTGTTGCTTTTACCTTGAACTTTTCATAAGAACAAAACCAGCATCACTCTTTGGCAAGTGACAATAGAAAATGCTTTGGAGGCCAATAAAATTGTGCAGGTGTTGTCAAATATAGCATGTGCCTCTGACCAACGTTGTCCTTGCTTCCTGCCTTCCACTTACTACACCTGGTTGACTTTTTCCTTGATGTCTGTAGATACTATTCTTCAGTGTGGATGCTTGAAGAAGCAGTAAAGGAAGGGGGATTTGGATTTAAATCCCTCTTGGATTATCTAAGAGGAGACAGAGGACATTGCTACACCAAGTCATAGAGATGGAGTGGGAGAAGAAGGACCTCTAAGTCTCCAGTCTCTATATGATGTCCCTGATGTCACCCAGGCAGTTCTACATCAAAAACAGATGGAACCATCAAATGAGTGAAATAACACAGATCCAGAGAAAAAATAGCTTGCTCAATAAGAACTCAAATGGGGCATCTACCCAATGTGTATTGGATCAGTGTTGTTGTAAAATGGGGGGATTATTTTTTCATTAGGAGGCATTTTAAATATCCTAGTGTAGTGAGCCCACTGGAGCTAAATGTTGTGAAGGGCATGGAAAGACATGGAGATAGGGATGAAGCGGGCTGTGCTAGCTGGTGGAAAACAGCTCTTATCTTTTCTCTCCTCCTTTTATGCACCTGTGAGATAATAGCATATGTACTCATTCAAAGTGAACTATTAATGGGGACTTAGTGCAGCCACTCTGCTTTTTCTTTAAACTAATTCTAGTAAGATTTGCAATGTTATCGCTGCTCTGCCCGACCCTTCTGAACCTGTCAAATAAGTCTGCTCACAATGCATATTAATCTGGGATGTGTGATTGGAAGAAAGAGCTGATAAGTCCATCTTCAAGATGTGATAAGTCCAAAGCATTTCTAATGAATAAGTTTTGTGTTAAACATCTGCGGAAACACCAAGCCTGGGGATCTTTAATTAAACACATACACACGCATGCACACACACATGTATGTGCATGCACGAGCACACACACACACACAAAGATAATGAGGAGATGAGGAGGAAGGGGAGATCCTTTCTGTATATGATTTCAATCCCTGCAAGAGAACTATCTTTTGTTGTATTTCTCATAATTAAATATTGCATCAAAGTCTCACATTGATCTTGGAAGGAAAGCTGTCACTAGTACTTTCTTTAATTTATATGATTTCTTTGCATGTGTGTTGTAATAATTTTGAATAATTTATGATAAATCACTAATAAATACAACACTGAGGTTAGATAAATTTACAATAAGATGATTTTTGTTGTATAAGTGATAAAAAAGACATATTTTCTTGTAATAGGAAAGAACACAGGCAAAAAACAGACTTCTTAAAACTGCGGTCTGAAGCTAAACTTGGAAGTTAAATAACCATTTCTGAACAAAGGGAGAAATTCTTATGGGGCATTTCTGTCAAGGAGAATTTGAAAGAGAAGAGTTCCTCATCCCACGAAAGGCTGTGATCTACACTCTAAGGGCCCCGTGGCTTCTCGCAATGGGTTTGCTAGCTCCAGTTGTTTAAGAAGTACAGTGATTTCACACACCAAAAGAGAAGGGATGCACCTTGGGAAATTTTACTATCCTTGGACTCTATAGAGACCACAGGCTTTCATCTATTCCCTAGTAGCTCAAAGTTAAAAAAAAATCTCCTTTGCTCTTTTCAAAGGTCAGGGTCAGCAGATACTTTTTTTTGTAAGGGGCACATCTGAAGTGAAGAGACAAGCATGTGCAGTGACAAAAAGAAGTTGCTGAGAATGAGTTGAAGTGGAAAAAAAGCAAAGGTCACAATCCAAGAAGCCTTCTTGGGGCAAAAGGATAAGAAACCCCACTGAGCAATGACTAGAGGGGTGATAAGGTGTAAAGGGGGAAGATTCTGGTATTGGGACTGCATTTATTGGACCTTCCTGTGGGAGAACTCTTGCCAAGGGAAAAGGGTCATAATACAAGGAAGGGCCCAAGGGTCCACGGATCTCTCTCCTTCTCTTCTACAGAACTTCCTTGTTCCTAGTGCATCTTAATCTCCTGTTCAAAGATGGTATATGATTTCAATCCCTGCAAGAGAACTATCTTTTGTTGTATTTCTCATAATTAAATATTGCATCAAAGTCTCACACTGATCTTGGAAGGAAAGCTGTTACTAGTACTTTTTTTAATTTATTTTTTGTTTGTTTGTTGGCTTTATGGGTTTTTTTGTTTACGTTTTTTTCTTTCTTCTTTTTTTTTTTTTTCAGCAGATGGAGGCAATTGCAGAAAACCATAGCTAATCAAAACTCAGAGTTGTGGTGACCAGTTCTACTGAATACATCTACAATATAGCCCACCTGTCCCACACCTAAGACTCTGGAAACACTGTGAAAGAAGGGATAGAAAGGTTGTAAGGGCCAGAGGAGTTTGGTGATATATATTGAGTCTCCTAGTAATATCCTAAGAATGTAAGAGCAATACCTATAGAGTCTCATCAACATAATTGCTTAAAATGTGAGCTGAACAAAAAGAACAACAAAAGACATACTAAAGAAAGTCCATGAGGACCCAGTACTACACACACACACACACACACACACACACACACACACACACACCCAAACAAACAAAAAACAAAACAACTCACAGGGATCTAAGGAATGCTGAGGGGAGGAGAAAGAGCTTCTTCAAGAAAGAGCACAATTAGTTATCCAGTACCAATGGTCAGCCCTGAAACACACACACACACACACACACACACATGCACACACACATAAAACATTATATAGACTGAGCATATTGTATTTATGTTTTTAGGAATATATATGCATATAATACATCCATAAAATAATTAATGAAAAAGAGACATGAATTTGAAAGAGAACATGGGGATTTATGAAAGGGTTTGGAGAAAGTAGAGGGAATGGAGAAATAATATAGTAAAAAAAGAAATTAAAAACCAGCCATAGCCATGTAGGATCCAACTGTAGGCCATTCTGAGAAAGACAGAGAGGCATGTACGACCTCACTCTAAGACATCCTGAGGCAGTAAAGAAGATGGGTGATTTTTAAGGGTTGTAGTTGGGGAGCAGAGAACAAAGAGCAGATTGTAGAGCAGGGAAAATATTGTATATGACTTCTGTTTGCTTTTGTTAATGACGGGCCTTACTTTAATAAGATAGGCCTGGCCTAACTCTAAAGTAGAAAAGAAACCACCAACTTTATTGTCGTGTTTCCATTGAAGCTATAGTTCTGAAATAAAAGAACTCTCCAGGGAAACTATGACGAAAAAGAAAATTGGAGTATTTGATTTACATTGTTCTTTCTTTCCCTAAACAACTTTAAAATTTCTGTTTTCCCTAAGGATGCTCATTCCACATTTATATGTAATTTATCTTCATATTAAAAGTTCTACATACCTCTGAGAGTTCATAACCTGGAACCAATTTTTAGTCTACAATGGAATTTCTTTTTTAAATTGTGTTTGTCCTAAATCCCTAAAAATAAGGCTCTATGCTCTGTATCCTTATACTAGTTCATCAAAAGAGAAATATGTTGCAATTTCCTCAGAAAGTCAATGGATGCCAGATAGAATCTGACTAAATTAAAATGATAACTAAAAACATACTGATATCCCAAGATTTGCCTCTGCTACTGAGAAAGTTTAGATTAAGGGAGGCTATTGATGGAGGCTGACCGGGTATGGTGTGTGTGACCATGGTTGCTTATGAACCAGCAGGCTTCTCTGTAGGAGGAAAGGACAGATCGTATTTGAAGTCTATAGATGTCTCTCTACAGTGATGTTTTCTTTCACATAGGACAGACTGTATGGTTTCTGCTGCTTCTGACTCATACTTGTGCTGGTTTCATTCTCAGGTAAATAAGTATCTCACAATAGACTCTTCCTTTCCCATCCTTTTTCCTTTTATTGATGTTTCCTTTAATGGGATTTTGTTCTTATAAATGACCCTTTCTTTCTCAGTAAACAAAATGGCTGGAACTTTGTGTGAAAAGAAAAAGGCAAGCCACACACAAAGCAACAACCACTGGGAAAACACAGGCCAAACCACTCAAACTCTTTAATTTTGACTTCTGCATCATAGAACCTTTATTTGAAACAGTACCAGTGCTCTAGTAATAAAAATGAGTCTTTTGGAAGATTTTATATACTCAATCCTTAGGTACGATTCTTTTATACACATCATCACAAGAAATCTGGTAATCAGACATTTATGCACTGGTAACCATTTATGCGTTGGTAGCCACCTGCTGAAACACAGAAAGTGAGAGTTTATAATTTCCCCGTTTGCATTTTAAGTGGTTTCCATGGACATTTATTTATATTTGCTGTAAATCCTCCCTTATTAACTATATCATGTTAGCTAGCCAGGGGTAATCAATTAGGACCACGTTAAATCCCAAATCTACAGCCTCATATTACCACTTTACTCCTTCAGCCCTGACGAGATCCACTTATTTTCACATCATTTAAACATCAAGATGATGAAGTTTATTTATGAGCAAGGACTCTAAGGATGAATGGGGCTATCTAAATGCAAAGATCATTATTTTATCCTAAACTAAGGAGTGCCTCCAAATCAATACTATGATACATTGTTGAATCTATTCTTCTATTCCTAATGGCACACACATTATATTGTCAATTTCAAGTCACTGGGTAACTTGTTCCAAACTATGCCCGTTCATCATATTGATGGTGATGTTAATCAAATTGACTATCCTTAACAAACAGCCCTGCTTCATTTGCGTTATATTGCTTTTCTGCCTATGGGGAACATTTACCCAATTAACAAAAGCAGATCCAATGCTAATAAAGGAAACAAATGAAGATTTATTCATAACCCTCAAAAGAATTGTAATAATTTAATTAAGGTATATGGTACTCTTGGAACAACAGTGATAAGATTGGGGTTGGGGGGAAATAGGTTCTTTGTGAAATAGGATGTGAGGGAAGGGGTTAAGTAGCTGTTAGTGATTTTTTTTTTTTGCTTTTGTAATTTTTATTGATTGAATCTCAAAGAACAATAGTCAGGAA
This sequence comes from Dicrostonyx torquatus, assembly GCA_028555095.1. Classification (NCBI taxonomy): domain Eukaryota; kingdom Metazoa; phylum Chordata; class Mammalia; order Rodentia; family Cricetidae; genus Dicrostonyx; species Dicrostonyx torquatus. The sequence continues at coordinate 2,645,227 of JAQHUG010000227.1, read as the reverse complement.
TTCATTGAAGATAGAAGTTAACACTTGGGGGAGAAGGAACAACAACAAAAAAAACGGACAGATCAATCAAAATGTGCAGCATGTCAAATATTTGAAAGATATAAGACAGCCAGAAGGGAGAGCAACAGTGTGGCGTGGTGTGAGGGGATTAAAGAAATATTTAATGAGATGAAACCAAGGAGAAAAAGAAAACTCAAAGTGATGATCAAGTAATGTTTCTTCGTGGTCTCAGATTACTCATTCCTAAGCAATCGTAGACACCCCACTGAGAAGCTTTGCTTTAAAGTTTTATTCTCAGCCATTACAGAGGAAGCAAAGCTTTCTAAACTGTGATGTGAATGAAGCATCAATGTTTGTGAAGATTGTTGGCTCAGCTAAAATGTAGCCAAGTCTTTGCAGGTATAAATATAATGGAATCCTAGCTTTCAGGCCTCCTTGGAAACACTGAGGTGTGTCAGCTAACTAATAAACCAGACACTTCAAATATTTCAGAATAATTTGGGGAAAGCATTCCTTAAAGTCAACAAAGGATGGGTTGATTAGGTATTTCTAATTTATATAGTTAAGAAGGAAGTTCTACTTATTACCATACTATGGGTGGGGAAGCAATTGTCTGTCATGGATTGACATCATGCACAGTGTATTTGGAAACATATGACTGCTATGGACTGTTTGAGAGGATCATTCAGCACTGAAGAACTCAAGGCTGACTATATACACAAGCCAATGAATGATGTTGCTTAGGAAACCTTCATGGAGACGGGCAATACAAATGACAAGTCTGCACTTGTGAAAAAGATATGAGCTTATAAGCAAAGAGCATCTAGGGGAGGTTATTACTGGAAGCAGAACATGTTCTTGAATATCACAGCAATATGAAATTGATGGATTCTATATGTTTTGTTTTCTAAAGTATTCTAATTACTTAGAAGAGATTTTAACAGAAGAGGAACACAAACTATTATTTTTTTCTTAGAAGTAAAACGTATTTTAAAAAGCTATGGTGTACTCAGAAAGATGACTATCCAAAGAAATCATTATATGCCACTGAGTAAGTACCAGACTGAAACATCTTCGGAACAGGTGC
>JAQHUG010000227.1:2618807-2642823 GCA_028555095.1 Dicrostonyx torquatus | reverse complement strand
TGCATGCAAATGGATGGAAATAGAAAACTCTATCTTTAGTGAAACTTCAGTTCTTTGAACCACAGTTTATCCACCAATACCAAATGAATAGATTAAATGAACCAAATCAACAGTTAAATAGGTGATGTTTCACAGTTGTGTCATTGTTACTCTCCTTATATATGCTTCTAAAATTCCCTTTGAAATGAGTAGGAGGCAAATGTAGTACCATAAATGAACTGGTGACTTTGAGTGTGAGAAAGTGCACTGGATGCTAAAGTGGATGTGGGACTACATGTCAAATCCCAGCTCAAGTGAATTGAATGAGGAAATCCATCCTTGAAACCGATAGCCTTCTTTTGTTGAACTGTATCTTGACTTTGAGAGTCTTTCTCCTAGGTGATGTGATGGTTTGTTCTCAGCTACATTTCATGGAGAATAACCAAACAAACATAAGATAGAAGCAGCATTACTTAGCTAATCATTTGTGATGGAGTCTTAATGTCTGACTGGGAAGAGAGAGTCTAATATCATTGGTTTGATATCTGGGTTTCCCTTTCTGTTTACAGTTTACATTTCATTGGGAAATAATCTCAAGTTTTAGGTACTACTTGAAGCATTTCTATCACATACACTCAGAAGGAGGAATTCTTCATGTTTAAGTTAGCATTTGATAATTTTTGTTTAACAGGGAAACTTTAAAATAGGTAGAATGGGGAGGTGTCTGCCAGGCACGAAGAATGCCTCATATCGTTTAACACACCTACTTTCTATTGTGATTCTGGTTATGTAGCTTATTTTATTCTAGGATAAGTAAAATATATACTTATACTTGTGCTATCTTACTATGTTTTTGTTGAAGTACGAAAGACAATCATGTCTCTGGAGACCTGTTGTGTGTATTGGGAAGCAAGACAGGGTTAGAGATGACATGGGCTGATTTCACCTATGTTGGAGTAATTTCTTGCTTTACTTTGACAATACAAATTAAATATTAGAAACGACAGACTTACCACAAATCCATGTGAAGGGAAGCTAAAGATAAAAGGTGCAAGAAGGCGTGTGTGCTTTGTTTTACATAATGCTTTTAAATATCAAGATTCATTGCTCTAGTCTATGACACACTGATTAATGCCTAAACAGATGGCTATAACTTGTAAAGATTATGTATAAACTAAAGTGAAGTCTGGACAGATTTCATGTCAAAACTAGAAACCTGACCAGGAACTATAATTGGATTGCTGGTCAAACACCTGCTATCCCAAGTATCCCCAAAGATGGCAGGTTCTGTCTAGAACTGCCATCCTACATGTTTCATTAGTTTGTCTTAAAATGAGACTTAGTGACAGGCAGTAGAAGACTCAATCACTAGAAACTAAGTTCATAGGCCCAAGTAGTATAATTCAAACATCCTTGATTTCTGTAAGTGACAGAAGTGGTCAGTGTTACTTTGTAGATTTTAAAAATAAGAAAATTGATGGTGAGAATGGTCAAGTGGTTCATCCTGGTTTTGATACAGAGAATTTGACCTTTTCTGATCTCGAAAGCCTGCATCTCTTTCACAAAGCGAGAGGACTCCTGGAAAGTAGTACAAAGCAGAATATGTAGCTCTCATTGTACAGAGTTTCTCAAATGTGTCTGCTTTGGCTTTGCCTGCCATGATAGACGAAAGCTAAAGGTTGCATATTTCCCAAAACGCGTTTCAAATACTACTTAGTGTGCAAAGCCATGGAAACTCCTCATCAGAACTAGCTGATTGTCACTTGTGTCAATATGGCTTCCAGCATTTTTCATATTGTCTTTGTACTTTCCTATGCCTAGTTTTTCCTTTAGGCCAGAGCTGGTCAATAAAATGATCATTGCCACCATTTTGATATATAAATTAAAATGAAGTAAAATTGAAAATGTAGTCCCTTAGAGGCATGGTAGACACATGTTTAGGGGACATTGGCTGCATGTGGCATTTGGCAGCTGTATTTACAACATAGACAAGGGCACCTTCAACATCGCAGAAAATCTGTTAAGACATGTTGCTCTAGGCCAGCCAATAGAAACCACTGTGAGTTAAACACAGTTTTCTTTCTGTTTTTGTAGATGCTTTATTGAAATACAGTCAGGCTCTTGTTTCATGTCTTCTTTGGCTGCTTTTGTTCTACAGTGAAAGAACTGGACAGTTCGGTCATACCCTAAGCAGCCCATTAAGTTTAGAAGATTAACTACCTGACACTTTCAGAAAGGATTTGTAGATTTCCAGTCTGGATTGCAAAATGTTAGGTGCTTAAATCTCTGAGTAAGCCTTTTTAGTTTGGGTCTTTTTGCTTTAGGTTGGCCAACAAGATCCAGTGTTCATAGAAAGGAATAGATAAAGGTTGTTAAATGTGCTGATTTGCTCAACCATAGCAATCAAGTTGCAAAATTTTAAGTAAGTCAAAACATGATGCTGAGTACCTAAAATACATGAGATAAACAAGGAGGCAGACTACAGGTACCTCAGGAGTAAAAGACAGCATTTGCCTGGAATATATGGGCCCTGGGTTTGAACAGCAAGTTTGAGATCAAAAAGAATGAATAAATAAACTAAAAGAAGAAAAAAGGCAGAGAGATAGAAAGATGGAAAACATAAAGGACAGGAAGACACAAAGAAAAGAAGAAAAGATCGATGGAAAGAAAGAACAGAATAAAGAATTAACAGAACATTCTAGATGCTTTGGTGCAGCCGGTATTTCAACACAGCTCCATCAGATAGGACATTAGGTGCTAGCTTTACACTGTCATGCTGCCTCTTGATGCTCTTGGATCCTTAGTACATGAGTCAGAAGCTACAAGTGGTCATGAGCCAGGGACCATGCTCCACAACCAAATTAGACTTTGGTTTCCAAATATGGCTGATATGGCTTCTAACTATGTGATCTTCATTTAAGAGTCATCTCTATGAACAAATTTCCAGTTACTTTCTCATAGGCTGCTGTGCACCTTGCTCTCTCTCCTCCAGCTACTGTGCTGGATCCCCTCTCCTTCCAGTCAACCTTCCCTTCTTAATGAACCTGCTTTATTCTCATGAATCCAGCACTTTCTGGATGCTCTGCTTCTACCCACCTGAGCACAAAGGCTGCGTGGGCTTTTTCAGTGTGCACACCTTTGAAAGTATAAGTGTCCACAGACTTCTTGTTTTCTATAGTATTTTTTTTTCTGTACCTGTGCACAGTGGCTCTCTTCTTAGGTTCTTTCAAGGTCATGTTTGCTCCCTACCATCATGAAGCAGGCACTTCTATTCTCAAGCCCTTTTATTCAACTCTATTTACTTAACATTTATATTATATAATAGTATAATGTATTTATTTTCCTGTTCATTTACCATATCCATTAAAATATTCCAGGAATGCAGGCTATTTTGGTTGCTGCTATTTATAAGAATTCCCTGGTGATTTTTATCTAAAATCAGTATTGCTTCACTCTAAATATTTGTGCTGCCTGTCATATCTTAAATCATCAGAGGTGAAGTAAATGGTTGAAATTAAAGCACCAAGAGCAATCACCCTTGTCTATGACTTTTTGTGAGCTTCTCTCTCTCTTAAATCATAAAGAAATTATTTTGAAATCTAGATATATGTACACCATATACATATATTTGAATAGGTCCTGGTTAGAATATTAACATTTTTGTCTATGAATATATAAAAAGAGAGGAAACCAAGAACATCAGCTTATTTATCATAAATGAAATGGTCTGTTGTTTTAGTCAAATGCTAATGAAATCAGTGTTTAGCTAAATGGTGACAAATACACGATGAGCCACTGTGTAGTCTGTTGTGGTCACTGAGCAGCACACTCCCTGTGGGTGCTCTGTTACTTTGGAGAGACTTAAAGAATCCAAGGCATTCTTCTTGTTCCTTCCTATAAGATTCTTTTTCCTTTTACCAGAAAAACAGAGGTTGTCCATAAATCAGACAGAAAGATCGTAAGAGGGAGAGTGAAGTATTCTCTTAGCCTTCTGGTGGCTCCCTTCAGTTTTACTCTCTAAATATATTGAAAGATCAGTTCTATTCCTTTGTATCAGTTTTCTTCACTGAAGGAAGCAATACCTCCACTGTCATTTCAAAGAGTTGATTAATTTTACATAATCTGGACTGATAAGAAAATCAGGTTCCGTGTTGAGGAGCATTTAAAAGAGTCTGGTGCAGAATGTGCTTGCTGGGTAATTTTGTGTTGATGCCAATCTTTTAACTGCCTTTGAAGGGGGACTGAAGACTGTGATTGTCAAGATAATTACACAAGGATATTCAGACTTTGTACAGGCTGAAATGAGATAATTAGTTCAGGAATTTTTGAATCATGTGAAGGACAGGAATAGAGAAAATCACAACAAAACAAAACAAAAATTGAGGACCTGATTCTTCACAAAGCCGGCTTGTCAGGAATGACTAACTGCTGTGTCACAAGAGCAGACAGGATCTGAATTTGCAAAAGAGAAGCTGCATTGAAGAGAAATGCATCTAATATAGGGTAACAATAAAAAGGGAAGGTATGTAGTGTCTTATGTTCAATAGTGCTAACTTTCTCAGTGTTTCCAGGCCTATTTCCCCTTTTATCCTTTTCAATACTTTCATGTGTAGGTCTAAAAGATTTGATAGCTAGAAAGAAAAACAAGAGAAAACAGGATGGCTTAGTCAATAAAGGTGCTTGGCTGTGGAAACCTGGCAACCATAGTTTGGTTGCCAGAACCCATAACAGGAGAAAATTGACTCTACAAAGTTCTTTGACTTATCCACAAACAACTGCCACATGCGTACACACACACACACACACACACACACACACACACACACACACACTAAACATTTAAAGACAAAATAAAACCTATACCCACTTAGGCTCTGCCTCTTCGTTTTCCCCTTTGTCTGGTGTTGTCCTGTCTAATTTCCTGAGAAGGAATGTAAGCACTCTTAAGTTCCCATCCTTTATGTTAAATGATGCAAGTCTGCATGTGGTGCATGCCACCCCTTGTCTTCTTAGCATCATCTCTAACTCTGTTTATCTACCTCAACTTTATTATTTTGTTTTAACTTTTTAAAATATTGGTTTGAGATTTTTAGCTGACAATAATTAGATGTACCTACGAGATACAGTGTGGCAGTTGAATATAAATAGAAACTGTGAATTGATCAGAGCCGGGTAATGGGCATATCAGTTGCTTTAAACATTTATCATTTTGTGTGTTAAGAATATCATAATCATTTCCAGTGCCATTTTAGAAACACCCAGTTAAATGTCATCATCCACAATAACATATTCCAGGTTACAGAACATTAAAAGAACTTTCCTAACCAGATCCTTTCTCCACCTCTTGTTCCTCTAGCTTCCCTCTGCTACTTCAGTTAGACCAACTTAGGACATGGTTTACATAAGTAAAAACCGATGCGGTATCTTTATCTGTGCTGTTTCATTGAATACAGTTCACAGTGCTACACAAACTACAGAATTTCTTTCTTTTTAATGCTTGACAAGATTCCATGAATAAATACATAAACACAATCTGCTGGGTTCATTTACTATTGCTTCTATGTACATACCTTTAGTTCTGATCATTTGGTATTGCGGTTATACCAGTTACCGGGCTTATACCTGAGGAAAGTCAATTCTCCTTGTCTCAGTTGTCATTAATTTCTTATACCTCTTTATCTAGGGTCAGCATAAATATTCTTTTTCTTTTTTTTCATTGTGTCTTTTTCTGGTTTTGCTATTAGAGTAATAATGGTTTCATAGAAGAAGTTTGGGAATGTTCCTTTGCTTCTATGATTTTTTTTAAAAGATTATTTTAAGAAGGATTGACTGTAGATAGTCTTTGAAAATCTGGTGAAATTATGTTGCAAATCCATCTGGTCGTGTACTTATTTTTCTGTAAGACTTTTTATGACTATTAATCACCTCTGTTTAGGTTTTTGTTTAACTTTGGTGGTTTGGCTGAGTCTAAAAATTTATCTATTTTAGGTTTTCTAGCATAATGGAGGACATATATTCACTGATACTATTCTGAATTTCTTTGATTTTAGTTTATGAGTCTATTAATTTGGGTCCTGTCTCTCTTTTGATTAGCTGGGTCAAGGGTCTGTCTATCTTGTTTATCTTTTTGAGTCAACACTTAGAATGATTGATTCTTTATATTGTTTTATTGGTTTCTATTTTACTGAGTTCTTCACTGATTATTATTTCTTGCAATAGAATGGCTTTGTATTTGGTTTGGTCTTTTCTAAAAGCTTTAGTTGCATTACAAAGTAATTTATATTTGGTCTTTCTAATTCTTGTTGTAGACACTTTGAGTTATGCATTTTTCTGGGAAAACTACTTTCAGTGTGTCCCAGAGACTTTGATATGATGTGTTTTCATTTTCATTTACTTTTTATAATATTTTTATTTATTCATTTATTTCTTGATTATTTTTCTTTTACCCATTCCTTATGCAGTAAAAAGTTTGATTCTGAGTTTGTGTATTAATAGAGATTTGTTTGCTGTCAATTTTATGTTTTATTGCATTGTGGTCAGATAGGATATAGAGAATTACATTTTTTTAATTTGAAAAGATTTTCTTTTTATTCCAGGATATGGTCTATTTAAAAAACATTTCTTATGCTGCTAAGTAGAGTGTATTTGTTGGTGTTTGAAAAAAATGTTCTGTTGATGTCTTTTAAATCTATTTGATGTATGATGTCTACTAATTTTGATGTATTTCTGTTTATTTTTTGGGCATATGACCTGATGAGGAACCTCCTTTAGCCAATGGCCTTTGAGAAGCTGGGCCAGATTCAGACATGACTTTGGGTACCAAAAAGCCATGATCTCTTGCCCCTCCTCTTCGCCCTTACCACACTTGGATGCTGGATATTATTCCTATTTTCTCTCTGTGATACATGAGTTTTTCCTTTTAATAAAGAACACCCTAGAATACCCTATTTTGAGGTAGCATGGAATTCTATTATTTGCATTTCCCCACATCTGATGCCTTTCATTTTATCTGGTGCCCATTGTGAGGCACGAAACCTTGATTCTGAGATTAAGTGGGTCTCTACCAACTGAAAGACAATAGCCTTTCTCCCAACTAAGTTTGTCTTCAGGTTTGGAGACATCATTTAAGGGTTGATTACTACTGATATAAAGTTGGGGTTGGGATTAAAATTATGTAGGCTCAGAGATCTCTTTGAAAAAAAAGGGAAAATTGAATGGGATAATAGGAAGATTAATATGATCTTGCTCATACTACTACTACTAATAATAATAGTAATAGATTGAATACTTGTGAGCTATTATTTATAATCAATTTACATTGTTATAGATTTATAGATTCTTGCATAACTGGTACAAATGTAAATTATATTTCTTATGTTAAATATGGTCCAATTTCTGTTTGTGATTTTTTACACCTATGCAAAGTTATTTTGTCAGATTGTTTGCATGCATGTTTCTACCTCTGTTTAAGACATTTTGTATACTAATAAGATTTTAGAATTTATTTATTATAGTGTATTATATATTTCTGCCTCTGATCAAGATACTTAAACATTGTTTATACTTTGAGGTCATTGTTCTCATTTGCTGCACAGTTGTTTAAAGATTGTTTAATATTCTAATATGAAGTCTTAGTCTTTAAGTTATACAGGTATCAAGCATTATAGCCCAATAGACATTCATGTTCATCTTACTTTTAGTCAGACTAGTTAGGTTCTTTAGTTACATAGATATTGTATTCTGCATAGATAGGTAACCTCAAACCTCTTCAAAGATCTGTAGAACATGGCCTTTAAATAACTTAGCATTCTGTTGACGTGAGACATGATTGTTCCTGGCAGCACCAATCTATCCCCGAGAGAGTGTTGACCTCCAAAGACACTCCAATTGGAGTTTGTTTTCTTTGTGGCACAACTGGCCTTTGGGCAAGAACTGCCCATGCCTTGACCACTGATACAGTGCATAATGGCCATACCGGACAAGCAGGATACAAGAAAAAAAACTTTCAAATCTTGCCAAGACAGGGTAAGACAGTTTTGAAAAATTTCTTGCCTCTGAAAATTGTCTGTCAGTTACTCTAGGCCTTAACCAAAGTTGGTTGCTTCACCATTGCAAATGAGACTTTGGGTGATTACTCAGGCAGCTAGTTGTCTCTGTCATCTACTGCACAGTTTGGAAGCTGCTTGACTGCACTTCCTGCCTACTCAGGTACTGTTATCTCCCTTCTCAGGCTTTTGATGGGGTTGAAGATTAGATAGTTGTGGTTACCATCTTCTTATGATCTAGCCAAGTCATTTCCAATGCAAGACTCCTTAGGATACAATGGTTATTGAAACATTTAGCGTATGTTCTTTGCTTGATATTGTTTATGCTGGTTGTGATTCTAATTTTTATACTTGATATCTTTTCTTATTGTATATAGTTTTGTATTGGGTTTGGAACTCTCTAATTTAGACAAAAGGGGGAAGTGATGGGAAACCTCTTTAAGCCAATGACCTTTGAGAGGCTGGACCAGGTGGTTGTGTGGCTTTTGGGTAGCAAAAAGCCATGATCCTGCTCACTCACCCCCTGTCTTTCCCCTCACCACATCTGGATGTTGGATTTCCTTCCTAATTTCTCTTTGTGATCTCTAAATTTTTCATTCTGATAAAGAACAACTTATTAAACCCTATTCTGAGCTAGTGTGGGATTTCTTTTTTGCTTTCCCGCTCCACATCTGACACATTCCGCTTTTATAACCTGCTTACTGGAGAAAATGGGTATTGAAAATATCTTCTCTTAGTGGATTAATGTTAATCTGTGTCTGTCTTAAACCCATCACTTCGCTATTTTAAAATGAAATTTGGTGCTATAGAGTTTGATGCATATATGTTTAGGATAGTAATGTCTTCTTCTTCTTCTTGGTTCATCTTTTTTCTTGATTAGAATTATATCTCTCTTATCTCTTCTGATTAATTTTTGTGTCATGTCTATTTTAACAGATGTTAGGAAAGTGATGGCTGCTTGCTTCTGGGTCCCATTTGATTGGATCATTTTTGTCTTTTAGTCCTTTGAATTTACATTGAGGAATCAGATGTTATTCTGTGACTTGCATTTACTCTTGCAGTTTTCAGTACACTTTCTTTTCTATGTATACTTTTTGTTTTAACCATGGCATGGGGATTTTCTTTTTTGATCTTGTCTATTTGTTTTTTTGTGTGTGTGTGTGCTTCTTGTATGGTGGATCTTTCCTTAGTTGAGGAAATTTTCTTCTATGGTCTTGTTGATGATATGGTCTATTGCAGAAGTAATTAGTGAAGTAATTACCCAAGCCAGCTATCTCTAGAATATATATATTTTAATAGATGAAAGAATATAAACAAACTCACAATACCAGATCCAGGATCCCACACTTTCCGAGGGAGAGCACCAGGCCAAGAGAGAGAGAGCACACATGGTCCGTCCCTTTTATTCATTCCAGGGTCCTGATGGTCCAACCCAAATAGTTAGCTAATGGTGGGCATGGCTATTAGCATCATTAACTTGATTGGCTAAAACCTTTCCCCATCATCAGTCTGTGTCATTGACTTTAGATTTTTTTTCTCTCATCTATACCAATAATTAGATTTGGTTATTTATACAGTATTTCCTGTGTACTTCTCTTCTTTGTTTATTTTTTTTCATATTCCTTGCTTATTTGGGGAAGATACCCTAGTTTATCTTTGAGTCCTTACACTCTATTTTGTGTCTGATTCATCAACTCATAAAATTTCCTTCTGAATTTTTTAGTTGTGTTATTTGGGCTTCTCATTTCTATCCTCATTTCAGTTTTAGGTGTCTTCTTTGTTTATATCTCCTTATTGAAGTCTGTTCTTAAGTCCTGTATCATCCTTTCCATCAATCTTATGTTTGTATTTTCTTGGATATCACTCAGGCATTTATTCTTCTTAAGATCTTTCTTTTTAACTTGTTTCATATGTATAGGTATGTATGTGTGCCTTCCTTAAACTATTTGAAGTATTTGATATTGCTTTTGTTTTTTTTTCTCCAAAATCTGTGTCCTGGGGTTCATCTAGGTAATTATCAGTGCCAAACCTTTGTTCAGAACTGGAGTGTTTGCGAGAGAAGATACTGGCTTGATCTTTTATAGTGCCTGTCTTATTAAAATAAGATCTGAGCTTGGACTTTTATAGTTAGTTCTAGGTCTGATATGGACAGAGCATGTTGGAGCAGAAGAGAGGATGTTGGGCCTTAATTTTGAAACTGATTTGGGTGGAATGATGTCAGATGGGCAAACCAGACTGAGAATGTTGTATAAAACATGCCTCCTTGTTAAGGGCTAAATGTGGGGGTAAGTTTGGTCAGGGGGAATGGTTGGAATTAATGTGGGAGAAGCCTTGGGTTTGGGGAATAAATGGGGAAGATCCTGACAGAAGTCTAGAGATAGATTGCAGTGTAGGCAGTGGTAGTGACATGAGGCTAGGACACTAGGTGTGAGACTTGGGCAAGCTTTCAAAGGTTGGGGTGGCTTGGTCAGATAGGGAGGGTCAGGGAGACCCTCCTGGGTAGACCCTGGAAAAATATTTGGGATATATGGTTGGATAGAAAGATTAAACATGGCAGAGAAGGAAGCAGGGAATGGATTTGGGAGATCTGACTGAGTGGAGAGGAGGACTATGACACAGAAGGGACCCTTGGGTGGTAGCAAGTAGGGTGGGTCAAAGATATACCCTGCAGTAATTACTTAAATTACTTAAATGTAGAGCTCCTGTCTGGTGGAGGATTATAGTATACTTTAACTTACATTTTGACAATTTATTCATTGATCAATGTGAAAAGTTAAAGTCTTCAAGTAACTTTCCCTATGAGTACAATTCTTAGAGCTGATGGTGTTTATTGTTTGTTTTAACAAATGTTTTTTATTGCAAAGAATAGACACCATGACAATGGCAACTCTTGTATTGAAAACATTTCATTGTGGATGGCTTACAGTTAAGAAGTCTAGTCCATTTTCATCATGGTGAAAAGCAGGCAGACATGGAGCTGGAGAAGTAACTGAGAGTACTATATCTGAAGCAGTAGTCATCACACCAAGAGAGAGCCACTGGGCTTGGCTAGAGCATTTAAAACCCCAAAGCCCACCCTCATGACATGGTTCCTTCACAAATCCATTTCTACTCACACAAAAGTATATCTCCCAGGAGTTTATCTCCCTATGTGTCTATTTGGGCCATTTTCATTCAAACTTTTACATATTTGTGTTACATATTGCAGCAGCGTGGTGCTAGTTGGAGATATAACCACTACAGCTGCATGCTTATGTTGAGTTAATCCTTTGACATTTTGGAAAGATTTTTCTTTCCTTTCTGCATAGCATGTATGTTTATTTGAAGTTTGTTTAATTGGCAGCTATGTAGTTAGTCTTGCTTACTATTGATCTTGTGTTTGTGGAATAACTTTTCAGATCCCCTCATTTTCAGTCTATGTGTGTTTTTGCAAATGAGGTGTATTTCTTGCATCACTTAATCTTCAAAATCTTTTTAAGTATGTTAAAGATGTTGACAGTCTATTAAAGAATCCACATCCACATTTTTATAATGACAAAATTATTTATATGTAAAGGTGAGGCATCATTGGACTAAAAACAAACCACCATAGAACTGGTTCATTTTTTCATTTATAAAAATTAAAGAAAAATTGAGTTGTATTTTTCATATAATGATTTTAATGTATGAGTTTGGTATTAAGGTCACTCCTGGCCTTATCTTCGTGATATGGGCATTATTGTGATGCAATTTTGTCTCAGCATTGTGTGTGGAATCAGTTAAATGAAACAAGTCTCAATATATTTCAGGTGAGAAAGGAAATGCTGTATGCTGGAAACCACTCTGGATTGAGATAGAGACCAGCTAGGGAAACAAAAACTACATGATAGTAAATCTCTAAAAATGATTATATTCTTCTGTGAAATTATCAAATCATTAGCTCACCTAAATCTTTCATGACTAAGAAACAAATACAAACACACAAACAACCAAAAATTATGACTCTTTTGGAATTATTCTCAGTAACCAATATTTTTTAATTACTTAAATATGGTTGTAATTTTTTACTTTTTGGTCAATAGACTTGATTTTCAGAAATGGTTAGGAGCAGTTTCTTGATGTACAAATGTTTTAATAAGTGATAAGACAATGTCAACTTAAATAAAAGATAATTAATGAGTATGTGATATTGAGTCATTTTTTAAGCAAACAGTCTATGAAATAAGAATCAAAACTTTCAGCTCTGGCTGTATTAAAGAATATCTGTAAATATGTTTTGGACTTAACACCACTTTTCACAAGTATTTTTCTGTTAGAGCAAAGGACTGGAGATGAAAATAGATTAACAGAGCTTATCTTTCTTGTTGAGATTCTTCAGTCATGTTAGCACACTCACCTCTCGGTAGTATGTGCAGTATAAACTGTGTATGTGTAATGTGTAATATATGTATATATGTTTTATATATACATATATATGTTATATATATATACATATATGTGTGTGTATATATAAAATGGGCATGAAAGTTCATTGCTATTTTTTCTATGAATTTTGCAATGTTTAAGATGATTGTTAAGGATTATTTTGTGTTGAACTAGTAGGGCAGTTACAAATAAAAGTAATGAGAGATAAAGAACGCAGTTTACTTTTTGTCCATGGGGGGGCTGCTTGTTTGCAGTTTACATATTACTCTGCGTTCATTTCTCCCCCTGTGGATCAGGCAAAGAAGGTATTGTCTTCATGGAAAATAACACCTGACTTTAATATTGATTTACAGGAATAAATTCAATTTTTTTCTCAAAATACTATTTTCTTATATAAGCAGAGGCTGCTCGTTTGTTTCCTGGCTGCCAAGGCCCAAAATAATCACACAGAAACTATATTAATTGCAATATTGTTTGGCCAATAACTTAAGCATATTTCTAGCTAGCTCTCACATCTTTAATTAACCCATTTCTATTATTTTGTATTTTACTATGAGGCTCGTGGTTTACTGGCAAGGTTCCAGGGCATGTCTGTCTCCTTTGTGGTTACATGACTTCTCTTTGACCCCTGCCTTCTTTTCTCTTTTATCTCTGCTTGGAATGCCTGTCTTGCTCTAGTCTGCTAAGCCATTGATCAAAAACAGCTTCTTTATTAACCAATAGCAATACAACATATGCACAACATACAAAGGGGAATCCCACATCATTCTTATGTATGTTTGATTAGATATTTACATAGCAAAATGATACGTTTTGATAATAAAACCATTTGCTCAAAAGTTTGTTCTACATTTGTTATTCTAAGTGAGTATGTGTTCCTGTGTGTGGGCCTGAAAAACAATAGATGGAGAAGAAAGAGAGAAAACAAAGAAGATATGGAGACAAAGTGGGCAGGGAAGGGGTAAGGGGAAGAGAGAAAGACAGAGACACACACACAGAGAGAAAGCCACTCTGAGAGAAACACACGAGGAGAGAGACAGAGACAGAAACAGTGAAAGACAGAGAGAGACAGAGAGACAGAGACATAGAGAGAGAATAGAGAGAGATAGACAGATACTCAGAGGGAAACACACACACACACAGAGAGAGAGAGAGAGAGAGAGAGAGAGAGAGAGAGAGAGAGAGAGAGAGAGAGAGAGATTGATCCTTTCATTTTGGAGGTTACAAAAAATCCAATTGACCTTTTTAATAACATCTAATTGCCATGCACTCAGGTACTTTCCGTGCTCAAACTGGCAGTCAAATATCACAAGAAAGGTTATTCTTGTTATTTCAAAACTTACATGAACCAAGAAGTATTGCATTTTCTTGGAGAGATCCCAATTAAGCTCATCATGATATTCTGTTTAATTAATTAATTACTTAATGTTTGTCAAGTGTTTTGAAGATGCTAACTGGAATGTATGTGTTAATTGCCAGTATTTATGGAAAGCAAATAAGATATTAATCCTTTTCATTTACAACAGGTATAAACTCAAGGAACAGACACATTTTGTAACTTAAGATGTACAACACAAAGAGAATAGTGCATACATTCAAAGGTGGGATGGGAATAGAGCATACATCTTCCTCCAACTTTTTACCTAGTATATATGCAGTCTAAATTAATCAATCACAAGATGCCTCTGTAGAATAATATAAATAATATGTAACGTCTTGTGGTATTCTACGGTGTTCTTTGCATTATTTAAACAAGCTTTAGTATTGTATGAGAACCTTGAAACTTAGAAGAACTTAAATCCTCAGAAGAAGGATTTAAGCCTTGCAGAGAGAACTGTTTTGCTATGCCATCTCTGATTCTTAATAAAGTATCTCTTTTACCATATCTTCCACTTTTACACTATTAAAGATAAAAGGCAAGTTCAGTCTGTTTGAGGTCAACTAGATTCTGTATCTTGCTGACATACAGTGCTCATGAATACAGAATCAAAGGACTTGCAAAACCCATGTGGAAAAGTGTAGAAAACGAAGGGCAACAGTGGCAGATAAAAATTCCTAGGGCTTTCTCCAGACTGTGTCCTCCATTCATCACTGGAGATTTCAGTCCCAAGAGACACCAGAATATGCTTGAAAGGCAATTTCTGAGACTTTGAAACGTGTAATCTTTGTTATCAAACTGGGTGTAGCTGCAAATCGTGTTTTAAATATAAAATTGCAGAAGGTTTTGCGACCTGTAAATCTTCTCTTGTCATTTTATGTTTCTGGTGTTAAATTTTGCTGTGTTAATGTCATCTTCACTTGGTAATATTTACAGCACCTAAATCAATGTTCAGGACAGACAGAATATTGAAGGATCAACTCTACTTACTCTAAATACACTTTAATATTTGACTGCCAGACCAGAGTTCAAGAAATAACTGCTGTAGAATGATAATGAGAAGTTTAACCATTTTATGATGGCTGCAGCTGACTTTATGAAAGTTGATAAATTTCATCTTGTAGGTTTCAATTTCTCATTCCCTACCCAGAGATGGAGAATACACTGATACTGCATTTCAAATTGGCTAGATCAGAAGGAACAGCAGCTAAAATCCATTACAACCCAATTACACCCATCAGCTGAAGCTGTGTGCATTCACTCGCGAACATCAGCATTTAACCCATAAAGAGGAACTAATGAGAAATTTGAAAATGGAATCCACGCATCAGTAAGTTTGGAGAGATTTTCCTGGGATTAATGATCTGTCAGAGAATCTTCAGCATACTGGAAAGCTATTCTCTCTTGGTTTGTTTAGTGACCATGAGGAGGCTTTTTTTTTTCTGTCTAATCATCAAATATTTGAAGCATTCACTCATCATAGTCATTGGAAATGTGTAGCAAAGCATGAGCACTGGAATTAAGGTATGTGTTGGTGGGCACTGCCTGCTATTAATTGGTAAAAATATATATGATTGGCATTTGGTTAAGACCTGAAGTCTAGAAGCAAGTTCCCTGAACAAATTCTTTCACTTCTATTGGTACTCACACAGTAGTATCATTTCTATTTGAAACCTGGAATTGTCTCTGGGGTTGCCCATCTTAGTAGCAATTCACTGGTGCTGAAATTTAAGAATGAGATGTTTTTATTTTGTGATTGTGTTGGTAGAAAGAAATGGACACTTTCTCAGTGTCCATTGCTTCAGGAAAAACAAGGCATCTTCTGTGGGGGTTCACAATGCAATAGTCTTGTATGTCTAATTTCTGAGTGAAACTTTAGCACCTGTGAGTTAAGAGTGAGTTAGCACTTTGTTAGTGAAGATGGTTCATCTTCTATTCTGTCTGAGGTCTGGGAAGTGTGCTTATCAGATGAAACAAATGGATGTGTGGAATGAGTAGGTGGGACATGTGACATACAGGATGTAGGGCACTGCTCAATTCTTTGGATACAGCGTAAATACATAAATTCAATGTGCAAATTGCACCATATAGGATTTCTTATCATCTTTCTCTGTCTCTGGGGCACTCATCCATGTAACTGTGAGTATAGTTCCCTGTGATCTTGCTGCTTCTAGTGGAAGTTAAGATGTTATGAAGTTCATATTCTTAATTTTTTTTCATTAAACATGTCACAGGTTTAGTTTCTTTCCAGCTTGGAGATATAAATAGAAAAGGGCACGCAAAAGACATTGAACGTTGGATTTCTATGCATGAGAAGCCATAGGAAGGATTCCAGAGAAAGGAACACATCTTAGAAGAGTAACTGTGGGAGACTCTAAGCCCGATTTGGGGTGTGACAGCTCTAATGCAGAGGTAAGAATGAATTTCATTGTATTTTGTACATTGGCCATTGTAGAAACTTTAGGAGAAGAGACACTTAGAGGTGTGTGCTGGGAGTAGACCGGACAAAGCTCATTGTTTGAAATACCAGAGATTTCTCTAGCATCAGTACTTTAGCTTCTTAATTTTGAAGTTTTTTATTAATAGTTTTTAACTAGATTACACATATGACTTTATACATCTACAAGAAATTAAAGACACAAGAGGATGGAGTTTCATCACCTTTCTTCAAAGCCTGACATATTTTCGTTTCACATACAATGTCAAAACAAAAAAGTATGTATATGCATTTTTGTTTCATGCTGTCTTAGCTATAAAATACTCTGCAAAAGCAACAAAATAAAAAAGGTGTTAGTTCTGGGTCACTATTAGAGGGTACAGTGCATTATGGTGGGAAGATCACAGTGTCAGGAGTTTGAAACAGCTGGTGGCATTGCATCTGCAGTCTGTGAGCATGAAGACTGCCCACGTCCAAGTTCAGGGAATGGTGCTGCCCTCCTGTAGAGTGAGTCTTTTCCACCTCAGTTGCCTAATTAAGACAATCTCCTCACAGACATGGCCAGAATGTAACCCAATCAAGATAATCACCACCAGTGTATGTGGCGACTTGCCTTCTACATGATTCCAGATCCCATAAATATTGCCCAGCAATCAGAGCATACAACCCTTTCACCAGGGAAAGATCCACTGGTACTTAACTGAATCTGTTAGCCGCTGGAGAGATATGTGGAAAATGTTTTGTTTTTGGTTTCCTTTCCTCTTCCTTAGGTATAGCATAATCATCAAAAGACCTCTGCATGTATTAACAGTGAAAGCAGACAACCCTGTTTTGTTCTTTTGCTTGCTTGTTTGTTTCAACACTCAACCTAATATGTAAAAGTCAAGAAGAGAAGCAAGGTCTACTGAGTTCACTATGTTATATTTTTTGCCCTCTCCTCTCTACTATTATCCTTGATATTGGGAGAATACTTTTATCGACTTTGTTTCTCTGACTTCTCTTTCTCTGTGTCAGAGAAAGTCTATTTACAACAAATTCTTTCAGTGTTTGTTTGAGGAAGTCTTGATTTTCCCTTCTTTCCTAAAAGCTTTAGTTGGGTCAAGGATCATGGGTTTCCTTCTTCCCGTGTTTAGACTCACACTATTTCTTGCTGCTATCGCTTCCTTTGAAAATTCTACTGTTCCCAAATCCCCCTCTTCCCTTTAGGTAAGGTATCATTTTTCTCTAGTTATTTTCAAGAACTTCTCTTTGTTTTCACTTTCCCAGAGTTTTTGACACATGTTCACATACATTCTTACAAGTTTATCCTACGTGGTCTTTGTTGACCTTTTTAAGGTACAGGCAGGTGTCTTTTAGAAAACACAAAACTGTTTCCATCATTGTGCCTTGCCTTCACCCTTTACTTCTTTTCCTCTTCAGGCATCAACAGCACATTGATAATTGCATATTGAAAAAAACTATTTTATGTATTTATACTGGTTCCTACGTTTCTTTTTTTTTTTTTTGAACCGTTTGTCTTTCTGTTGTGCAAGCTGGGTAATTATTCATGCTCTGTCTTCAAAGTCACTGATTCTTTGCTCTCTCTGTTCTCTTCATTCTTATGTCAAGTCTTTGGACTACTGCCTTTAATGAATTAAGTTTTAATTATCATATTTATTTTTTATGTGATTATTTTTAAACACTTCTTTACTAAGGTTTTTTTATTCTTTCCAAGCATGTTTACAGTTAATTTATTTGTGAAATGTTGTTATGATGACTGCCTTAGAATCTTTCTCAGAAAATTAGAAGTTCCATAGCATCTTGGTGTTGTGTCTTCCCAATGGAGTGAAATTATCTGGGCTTCTGTAAGATCAGGTGACTTTGCTGTATTATATTTTGACATTTTACATAACATAAAACCCTGGATATTATCTAAATTTCCTGTATCGGCAGATCTTTACAATTCTGTATTGAGGGAGCAGCACAGGGAGTGTCTGCGTTGTTCCTGGTGAGAGTGAGAAGGAAAGTCTAAGTTCCAGACTGTATCTCACCAGCACTCAGGAGTTACAAAGGTTGATCTAACCACTGCTGAGTAGAGGAGAGATTTCCGATGTCTTGGGTAGAAAAAGAAAGCATGTCTTACTACTCTCCTCAAGTAGGATCCACTGACACTGAAAATTGCAGGGGAAACCTTTTTGTCTCTGGATGATGATAAATTCTCCATTCTACCTTTCTGTATGAGCTCCTCTGATGCCGTCTTAATGAGGAGGGGAGGTTACCTTGTGACCACTAGCTGTCTTAATCAGCTGGCTATTACCATAATAGATAGTCCAGATACATCAGCTTGTTTTTTAAAAAACTCTGGAGGTGTCTGTCAGGTCATGAAAACATTTGTCCTTTGGTGACAAATTTTGACATGTGGTTCGTAAACATAGATTGGGTTTGTGGAAGACTTTAGAGATCTGGCCTAGAAAAGCTCTTAAGGAAGGTAAATGCAGCTTAGTGATCTTTTGTGGTGAAATCTTAGAAGACAAGAATGCAGAGAGAAGCAAGGATGCTGGAGGCCGAGCTCCTGACTTTTAATTGGGGGAGGGATCAAGGACATTTTTTGTGAACGGGGTGAGGCACTGTTTGTGCAATGTTATGGCAAAACAAAATATGATTTGATGCTGCCTGTGGCTTAAGAATGCATGCAAAGTTTCTCAACCAGATCTAGGTTGAGAAAGAGCAAAATGTGGTACAGAAACACAAAAATAGACTGGCAATAAAAGTACATATGACAACACATCTATAATTGTCAAGGTGATCATCATCACAAAAAACAAATAAACAAAAAAATCCCCAGAACTCTGCATTGGAACAATAAGAAAGATATCCTAATAGAAAGATCCCACTCAATGAATCCTCCATTTGGGAAAATATAAGTTTGTGTGAGTTACAGAGCTTAAACTGAGATCACTGTTGAAGGAGTTCCCTATGTAAACAACTACACAACAATATGTTTCCTCAGAGTCACCATACAAAGGCCAGATCCATCCTGAGCAGGCAGCAGAAACACCTGGAGGGGGTATTCATATAGTGCTGGTTCTGTAGACATAAAAATGTGGAGTTGGGGGAGTTTTGGAACTTGAGGAGAAATGAAAAAGGAATACTCCACCCCACACTTCTCTTGCTAGCCCTACCGAGCATCTACAACAGCACAGTTTCTGAAATCCATACAATATGGAATGTTAGCTAAAGCTAAAGTTATATTTTTATTAATTTATTTATATTTTACGTACCAATCCCTGTTACCCCTCACTCCTGTCCTCCCATTCCTTCCCTTCCCCGCCCCCACCCCCTCCCTGCCTTGGCTGAGTAAGTTATCCATCCATAGAGAATGGACTCCACAAAGTCAGTTCGTGCATTAGAGTTAGATCCTGGACCCACTGCCAGTAAACAGTCTTTTCTTTGAAGTTCAAGAAGAGTCTGGGAAGAAGATGAGAATGGGTGACTTAACGAAAACTGGTAATAACTGGAACAAATGCCAAGGATGTCATTTATTCGTGTCTCAAAAATTATTCTCTCAGTTCATGTAATAAAATTGTATAGCCTTTCTCCAATTAAATTTATCCATTGTCAGTTCATTTATTTCAGCCTTCAGAGGGTGAGGGTGAAGCCTTTTTTTTGCTCCAATATCAAGTTTTGCTAAACTCCTAAAATTAAAAGCAAAATTATTACCTTTCAGCTTTTAATTTGAATCACTCTTATTAAAGTGAAGTTGGTTGTTTTTTATATTTATATCACGATGTTCATCTCTTGTTCTGGAAATTACCTTTTTATTATAATTCAACCTTCAGATGTTAGGGTTTTAACTCTTATTTCTTTTTTTATTAATAAATTTCATCTTTACATGTATATAATGCATTTTGATTACTCTCCCCACACCCTTTCTTATTTCTTTTCCACTCCTGCCAGATAGCTGTTGTATTGTGTTTAATCTATAAGTAAATTATGAGAAAATGGACCTCTAACGATAGTTTCTTTGTGTGTTTGTTTGTGTGTGTGTGTGTGTTTGCGTATGTGTATGTGTGTATAGGCATGTGTGTGTGGTGTATGCACGTATGTACATATATCGTTTGGGGGTATTCACTTCTGTGAAGACATACGCAGAAGCTCGAGATTGATGTTAAGATGATTTCTTTATGACTCCCAGCCTTGTATACATTCTTTGGATGAGCTTTTCACTGAACCTGAAATCTGTGCCCTTGGATAGATTGACTGGCTGGGGAGCACTTGAGATCCGCCAGTCTCTATTGTCCAGTGCTGGGGTTAGAGATAACGAGACAACTTTTGGCTTTTACGTCATTGATCCCTATCTAATCTTAGCTCCTCATGCTGGGGCAATAGGTGAACTATGGCAATCAATTATTCTTAGAAACTCTGAATTTTCCTTGCTATTTTCTCCGTTTCTTGAAACTATCATTTTTCTTTCTTGTCATAAATAATGCCCATCGTACAAAACTGAGTAAAATAGGAATAGTGAGTCCACCCTCTTGTTGTTACCAGTCTTACGGTTTGTGCTGGCTTCTTTTTTGTCAGCTTGATATGAGAGAGAATCATTTGGAAACATGGAATTTCAATTGAGAAAATACCCTTGTGAGCAAGTCTATAATGGTGCATTTTTCTGATTGATAATTGGTGTGAGTTTTCCAGCTCACCGTGGACTATGTTATCCCTGGGTTGGTAGTCCTAAAATATATTAAAAAGTAGACTGAATAAGCCACGAGAAGCAATCTAGTAAGCAAATCTCTTCCCTGACCTCTGCATTATCTCCCGACTCCAGATTCCAGCCCTGTTTGAGTTCCTGTTCTACCTTTCATAATCAACTGATGATATGGAAGTATAAATGAAATTCCCACTCAAGTTGGTCATGGTGTTTAATTACAGCATTAGAAGCTGACTCTTTTGCCTGCTCTTGAGACTCTTTTCATCCTGTTGGTTGCTCTGTCCCACTTTAATATGAGGGCTGATGCCTTGTCTTGTTGTATCTTGTTTTGTTTTGTTTGGCTGTTGCGTGTTGGAGACCTGCTGTCTTCTGAAGAGGAAACAGAAGGGAAGTGAATCTGGGGCTAAAGGAAGTGGAGAGAGCTAGGAGGATTAGAAGGAGGGGAAACTGTGGTTGGAATGTATTTTATGAGAGAAAATCTATTTTCAATAAAAAGGAAAGAAACCCTAGTAGAGTGATTCATATTTAACTGTGAGTATTTAGTACAAGTTACTGACATGTAGGAATTTTTAATCTTAACTGTTGTGTTCTTATTTCAAAAAAAATTGAGAATTTCCAAATAAATTTTTATAGTTTACTCTCTTGATTTTTTTAAGAATGAAGAAAAAAAGTATTTTAATTAAACTAATTTGAAATATTTTTCTAAATATTCATGCATGTATATGTGTTTGGAACAAATATTATCTCAATCCCTTCCTTCCACCATTTTTTCCCTCTGAAATTCATGTCTCTCTCTTCCCCCGACTCTCTTCCGCCTTTATGTGCTGTCTATATGCTCCTTGGTGGCGTCCATCTACTGCAGCATGGGTAGCCTTTCATGGCATATACTTTGTAGGAAAACTGACTCTCCCTTCTCACAACAGCCATTGCTGTCAATTACTCAGCAGATGGAGTAAGACTTCATGAATCCCTCTGTCATCCCTTCCAAGAATGTGGATGACTCAATTTGTGCTTGTCTCCCCAGCCACTGTGAGTTCATCTTCAACTGCACTATTATTCCGTATCAGTGCAGACATCCACTTTATCTGGCTCTTAAAACCTTTCTGTTGCTTCTTGTGTGGTGGTCCCTGAGCCTTGCAGCGAGGACATATGAATCTACAATTTAGAGGTAACCACTCCCCAGTCTTTTATTCTTAGCACATTGACCGCGAGTCTCTACATTAATTACCATCTAATGAAAAAATAAGCTTCTCTGATGAGGGTTGAGGTAAGCACTAACACATGGGTAAAAAAAAAAAAAAATCAGAGTATTTTCCTTCTATGTTTCAAGCTTAGCCTTCAAAAGCTGAGCCATCTTGTATGTATATACATGTACATATATAGTGAAATAGCAATACATGAACAAAAGTGGCCATGAATTTAAAAGAGAGCCAGGAGGGAGGAAAGGGAAGGGAAAACTGATGTAATTATAATCTCGAAAAATAATAGAAAACATTTAAAAAGATAAGAACTTAGGGGACAGTTTATTGCTATATCTGTCCGACAGAGAAATAATAACAGGTTCTCATCTATTACCTCTGATCTAGTCTCATAGATTTTTGGCCCAGCTAACAGTACCAGGTATGGGTCCCAACTTGAGTTATGGGCTTTAAATCCAATCAGAAAGCAGTCAGTTACTCCCACAATGTTTCTGCCACTATTGCATCAGTGAGCATATCTTGCCAGGCAAATTGTTGTGGCTCAGACAGTTCATATGCGAGTAATACCAATAATGATTTTTTTTTCTCTTCCAGTAGCATCCACAGACCCTTTGAGTATCATGAAACCTAGCCGGTAAAGAAAAGGCTTCCAGTTTGGTACCACACTTTTGTTTTCCATTTTGTATCTTAGGCGTGTGATACCTTCTGTAATATGGCCTTCCTGTCAAATTTTGTAGAGTAACAAAGGGTATTGGCGATAGACTGTAACGTTTCAGAGGCATACAAGTCCCCACTGATCAATATCTTGAAAAGAGGTAAAACATACATGGCACAGGGCTTTTCATTTAATAACCAGTGATGTCTGAGGAAGGCATTGGCCCCTTGTTATAGGGTAGGTAACTCTACTTAAATTCCGTGTGTGTGTGTGTGTGTGTGTGTGTGTGTGTGTCTGAGTGTATGACTTATTAGGAAGCTTCTCTGTTAAGATTCCATTGGCATTTTCAAAGTTCTTTAGTGTTAGTCATTTCTTCCATACTTCTTTTTATTAGGAAATATCTTCATACATGTACAAATGCTGTACTTATTGCAGTACATAATGCGAAACTAATTTTAAGGTTGTATCTTTATTATGGAGTATATTCTTTATTAATATAATAAGAACATTTCAGCATTTATTTTTAAAACTTAATTTTAGCCGGGCGATGGTGGCACACGCCTTTAATCCCAGCACTCGGGAGGCAGAGGCAGGCGGATCTTTGTGAGTTCGAGACCAGCCTGGTCTTCAAGAGCTAGTTCTAGGACAGGCTCCAAAGCCACAGAGAAACCGTGTCTCGAAAAACCAAAAAAAAAAAAAGAAAGAAAAAAACCAAACAACAAACAAACAAAAAAACTTAACGTGGTATTGATATTACATATTTCATTTTTCTCTGAAATATCACAATTTATTTTTAATTGAAAGGTTCTTATAAACAATACCTTTTATTTAATCTGAGAATATTTATTTTAAATGTAATTTCTAGTTTTAATTCTGCCATGAACTTTCATTTGTGTGTTTTGGTGGTGGATACATGCATAAAGAATATTCAGCTCTGAAAGTGTAATTTGAATTTTAAGTTTCATGACTTTCATTTTCAATGCTCATTCTAACTGTATGTGAGATAATTAAGTCACATAGTCTTTGGGTCTTGTTAATTTTGGTATGTGATGTTTTTATTTACTTCCAAGCATTTTCTTATACTGAAGCGAAACAACATGCTTTGGATTTAATCTTAAATTTATGCACAAAATAAACATGCATGATATAATACAAATGAAGTAATGCATGATATAATACAAATAATGAAGTAATGCATGATATAATACAAATGAAGTAATGCATGATATAAT
>JAQHUG010000227.1:2596457-2618232 GCA_028555095.1 Dicrostonyx torquatus | reverse complement strand
AAAGAAAATACACATGAAGTAAAATTACAAACTGGCTTTTAAAATGGTCAAAAGTGGATAAAGGGAGCCAGGAGGTGGTGGCGCACGCCTTTAATCCCAGCACTCGGGAGGCAGAGGCAGGCAGATCTTTGTGAGTTCGAGACCAGCCTGGTCTACAAGAGCTAGTTCCAGCGTAGGCTCCAAAGCCACAAAGAAACCCTGTCTCGAAAAACAAAAAAACAAAACAAAAAAAGTGGATAAAGTGTCAAGTTTTGCCAATTAGAAGTACAAACAAAAATAGGACTGAAAATTAAACCCTACTAAGTATAGAGCCAAGTTTATGATAAAATGAATAACTTTCTGGGGCCACAAATGGATCTGAGAAATAATAGGAAATGCTGACAAAGTGAAGGAAATACTTTTAACTTTCCTGTCATAATAATATAGAATGTGACTTTTATAATTTTATAGGCAAATCTAACTATTTTTTCCTTTTTGGCTTTTTGAGACAGGGTACTTCTGTAGCTTTGGAACCTGTCCTGAAACTCGCTCTGTAGCCTTGAACTCAGAGATCCACCTGACTGGCTAAAACTAACTATATTTTTTTAAAGATAACTTCTTTATGATATAGCAATTTCTTTTAAATAAAGAAACAAAATGCTTTTCAAAGCATTGTGTGAGTATATACTCTATTAATAAAATTAACCAAAGACAGCAGATAAAAGAAAACTCTTAAACAAATGCAATAATCATAATGGACCTATTTGCAAATTAATTTTAAAATGTGTTAGTAGACTGATATATTATGTCCAAGAGGCATATAGTGAGGATGCAAAAACATTTCACATTATGAAACAAGTGAATTAATTTAATTGGACAGCAACAAATTAGAGAAAAAAAATGAACAAAAACCCAAGTGTCTCCATACGGGTGAATAAATAATTTGATTTATTACAATATTTGTTACTGACTCAGAAAAGACAAATGTTACTAAGCTAAGTATTGAATTTGACTTAAATATTAAACCTTGAATTAACAATCGTCTGTAAACACTAAGAAAACTTCATAAATAATGCTAAAATATTGTAAATTGAGATGTAAGTTAGGTAAGCGCCCTCTCCCAAAATGTCCCCATTTTTGAGAACTGTGGTAAAGGAGCACTGTGGTTGTGATGAATTTAAGGAACTTGGCATGAGAGGATTATGATTGGTTATGTGAGTGACAGGACATTGTGTGTAAATGATGGAAGCCAGAACTTGGAGGCTGTGAGGAAGGACCCTTGAGGGATACACACTGTGGAAGCCCTGAGAAGTAAGCCAAACATCTTGCGTTATAGTGTATGTGAGTACTGAGGCTGATGTGGGCTTCTGACCCCTAGAACTATGATATTTACACTCTGTGGATGTCTATTAAGGTAGCACACACAAAAATTAATTCATAAAGGATTCATAGTATGTTTAAAATAAATAAAGGATTAGCTTCTGTGTTAAGAGTAAGAGATATCTGATCATGTATAAAATGTAGAAGTAAAAGCACAAGGAAACTCATATGAGAAGATAAACTGATTGTCAATCAAAGAAAAAAAGAAAAATCAGCCAAAAGCAATGGGAAAATTGTCAGAAGTGGTAGGTATCCAGGAAGTAGCCAGATTTAAAAAAAGTCAATACTGAAAAATCAATAGCTTTCTTATACACAAGGAATGGCTGATTTAGAGTGTAATAGAAAAATAGGGTTCATTTAGAATGGACACAAAGCTCATTAAAAACTTATGATGAGGTACAACAAGCCACTTGTAAGCCTCAAGAAAACTATAGAAGTTTATTGAAGGTCATGAAAGAAACACTGAAAAGAAGGGGGGTGGTTGTACTGTGCCCTTGGTGAAGAAAAAAACTCAATATTAGAAAGAAATCTCTTCTTAAAACTTGCACAAATTAAACTTAACTTGAAAATTAAAGTTGCAGTGTAACTTTTAAGAATTGATACTATGGATTTTAAATCTATCCCAGAAGATAATGTGCAAATAAAGATAGAAAACGTCAGAAAGGAAGTTTAAAGACCCAGACCCCGTCCCCAAATATCAGCACATACAGACTTTCAGCAATTTAAATTTATGTGATTATTACTGGAAACAATAAGAAAGTTAAAAGAACAGAATATAAAGTTCAAATGTCCGCTTTTGTGAGAATCCAACCAATCAAATACTTTTGGGCCTAATCACAGTGATGCTTTTCTCCACTTCTTTGGAATTGTTCCCTGGCTCTCTGTAACCTAACTATAAACAGCCTAACTACAGGTGGGCTAAAAAGCTAAGGAGAGAACAAATTCAGAACTACCTAGAATAAAACACAGAAAGCCACTAAAAATCTAGGAATTGACATTTCTTCTAAATATAATACACAGTGCAACATGATAGGGAAAGAATCCATAAATCTGACTGCACAAGAATTACAAATTATATATTATCTAACAGAAGGAAAGTATTTGTACCATCTATGAAAACATAAAGCACTGATCATTTAAATACTATATAGAAAGCCTCCAACTCAAAACTCAGAAATTCAATTCAAGAAAATCGAGAAATGTAGAGAAATGCACAACGGATTGAAGAAACAACCGACACGTAAGTGATTGAGTCAACAGAGCGCTTGCTCACAGACAGCTGGCAACATCCTAACTAAACACATGCAGAATAAGCAAGAGTTGGCCAGGTGTTCTCATTACAATTTGCTGTGGACAAGGTACTCTAAAATTGATCAGTTTAACATGACAAGTGTTTAGCTACCTCATAGCTTGTGTGGTCCAGAATCTGTGAGGTTCTTGGCTGTTTCTGACTCAGATGTCTCCCTAGGCTCTTCAGCTGATAGGTAGAAGGTATTGCAGGATGCAGCTTCAGCATTGACCAGAAAACCATCTGCTGAGCCAGTTCAGTGGGTATCATCAGGTTTCAGTCCCCGCTATCTGTCTGGGATCATTACTCTTGCCAGGGCACATGGTGTCTCCATGTCATCTGGATTTTCCAGCAAAGAAGGAGACAGAGAGCCTAGGCAGGAAGCTGCTTTCTCTTTACGATATCCTGCCACTAGAAATTTATTTTTGTTAAAGATCAAGCTATATTTGGCTCATATTTTAGTAGGTTTTTTCAAACAATTGTGAAATCTGTTTTAAGACCGACTCACTTAACACATTTTGAAGTGTACAATAATATTTTAACTAAGTACTTTGACTCCAGCAAATACCTGAAATTTATTCATCCTTCATGACAGAAACTCAGTATTTAGTGAAGAACTCATCACTTTTTCCTAGTCTCCCAGGCTCCAGCAACTACCACTTAATTAAATTTATTTATTTAGCAATCTTAGAGAATTCATTCATTGAAACTGAATCAAACAGTATTTGTCCTTCTGTAGCCAAGGAAGCTGTATTATTGACAAGAAATAAAGTATAAATGATCCCTTGATTCAGTCCAGATCCCATTATGTGAAATAAATAAAATGAATAAATAAATAATTGCCAGACAAAAAGTAACAAAAGTGATTTTTGACATATATACATAAAAGGAATATTTTACCTTAAAAACCCATAAGTTGCTTGAATTAACTTTGAAGATGAAAGTAAAGTTAAAAATTAATTTTCTTAAATTAAGGAATATTCATAAGAATAAGTAATTTTAAAGCAATGATATTACTGATGGTCCTTCATTTTCCCTGAAGCTTAAAAAATGTGGTGTGCTTCAGATAAGCATTACTTCAGATACAGATATTTTCTTTTACTTACTAGACATCAGCTGCAAATCTTAGGATCTGTTATTAAAGCTCATGGTGATGGTAAACCGAAACTCAAGTACTGGAGAAAATATGTACTAAGACAGTTGCAGATAAACCAGGGAAGGTCATGTTTTTCTGACATTCTCTGTGGGGTGAAAAATGGATGGAGCATTAAACATGGAAGGACAGCTCACTGGAAATTTCTTTTTGATTAAAAACTATAATAATAAATAAAGAAGGCAGCCAAGCTGAAGTTTGTAATACGTCAATTGTTCCATCTCTTCCCCCCCCCACATTATGACATTTATTATTTGGGTTTCTGATTTGTAGTAATATAGCATGCTAGAACGAACAGTGTTCAGATTAAATGTTCACATGTAAACACAAAAATCCCACCAATTGTGGGATTGATAGTCGATGCTTTTTCACACAGTAACTACATCCTGTAGTTTCCAATCAGAAGTGAAGTATCACCAGCACTCAAGAAAACTTATTTATGTTCTCTCTTAGTCAGCACCGTCTAGGAAACACCATGACAAGGGTAAAGTGTAATACTCAAGAGGAGAATTTTTCCATTCTTTGTGAGAAAGGACTTTTTCCAGAAGAAAGGCCGAGGTGAGACGGGTGTTTGGGGGCATGTTGTCTACAAGATTACAGTGGAAGGACAGGAACATTAGGGGGTCATGGTTAGAAGAGGAACTTTTCTCTTTGTAAGGACAACCCTGTTCTACTTGCACATGCTCATTCTTCTGCGAGACGGTTTAGTGCTCATGCAGCAACTCAGTGGTAGAACCCTCACCCTTCCACACACACTTTTTCATTGATCATTCCTCTCATACACACGTGTCCCTTGTCCAAATGCCTTTCCTTGGAAAAACAGATATATTCTCTTGTCTTTGTGATTATATGGCCTGCACAGAGTCCACTTTGCCCTTAGCTCTAAATTTGGAGGGTTTATCTTTCCACAATGCTTTGAAGATCTCCTCTTTTGAATTCAGAGAGATAAAGTATTGTCTCTCTTTTCACTTTCTCATTGGACAGAGAAAACTGCATTCTCAGTAGAGTTCCCTCTGAAAGTCCATCTTAGAGAACACCTTTAATTTTCAATACCTTCTTACATTGAGCGTCATGAATGACCTTATTAATTTTGGAAATCTACCTTGAGATTATGACACTGCTGATTTTCTCACAGTGTGCTTAATTATCATTTGAGTTTTTTTTTATCTTCAGAGAATGGTGATTAATGCACAGGCGAACTGTCCAAAATGCTAACTATAATTAACGGAGGGCTCAGATGCACATGGTTCATCTGTTTTGATCACCCACCATCCAAAGCTCAGGAAATTTCACAGAAGGGGTCACTGAAAGAATGTAAGAGCTAGTGGATGGGGAGAAGCAATGTAAAATGTTGCCCTCTGGACTTGGCATGGCTGTTGTACCCATTCAACTCACAGCAACTATATTTACCTGCACAAGACCTGCTCGAGATCAAGCCAGTCAAAATTCCAGCATGGATGAACGAGGACTCTCAAGGCCCCACACTTATCTAAGGAGCTATTGGCACATGCTGATTATTGAGAGAGGGAGGCTGGTTCCCTTTGAAAAACATGGCTGCTTCTGGGCTGCTCATACCCCAGAGAATGGTCACATACCCATGTGAGTATGGACCATACTAATGGGAGACAAATGGGAGGGTTGAAAAGAAGCTTTAAAGCTGAGAGGAAGAGGAGTTGGGAAGAGGTAGAGGTGGAAACATAGAATCAATGTATATTGTATAAATGTATAGAATTCTCAAAGAATAAAAATACAGACTTTGTTCACACATCCATTTATATATTCATTCTTTAATGTATACATACATTCAGTAAATATTGATTACTAAACAGTTGTTGACACCACCTTTGACACTAAGGCTAGAATAATCGACACTCTTTTTATTTTTTATTTTTGGTTTTTCGAGACAGGGTTTCTCTGTAGCTTTGGAGCCTGTCCTGGAACTAGCTCTTGTAGACCAAGCTGGTCTCAAACTCACAGAGATCCGCCTTCCTCTGCCTCCCGAGGGCTGGGATTAAAGGCGTGCGCCACCACCGCCCAGACTAGAATAATCGAAAGACAAAAGTGACAGGAAGGAAATGCTTACTCTCTAGAAGGAGGAGATAATTAACAAAACAATAAATATAATGTATACTTGAATATTTTGAGTGAATGCAAAAATTTAGAGCAGGAGCAAGAAATAACATGTCAGGTAGGGATAAAAGCTTTTAAGTTGGGGTGATAAAGGGCCTCGCAGAACGGTGTAGAGTGGGAGAAGACCTAGGTTCATAGAAAGATTCATACAGGTGGAATAACAGATGTTTCAGCTGAGGTGCAGGCATTAGCCTGGTTTGGCATTATAATGGGTCTAATAGTATGACAGATGGGGATAGTAGTAAGAGATGAAAGGTAATGTAACTGAGGAGTTAAAACACTGAAGGATAAACCACTGCGTTCTCTTCCCAAACCAGTAGAGAAGAAAATAAATATTTGGAAAGATAAGACTAATGTCATGGCTTCTAATTAGAGTTCTTAAATGATCATTCGTCCTTTGTATAAGCACACAGAGATCTGATGTGACAGCAATGAGACTTGGAAAATCACTTTAGTTCTCTAGACAAGGGATAATGGTTGATTTGCCAAGAAAGAAGAAGGCAAGCTGGTAAAATGGTAAACGCCAGTTAGAGTTATATTTTAAAAGTAGTTGTGAGGGAATTTTCTTCCAGGTTGTAGTTGAGGTGCACAAGAAAGAAGACAAGATCATGTTATGACTTTGGGTCCAATAATCTGGAAATATTACTTGCAATTAAAACACAAGAAAGGAATAGTAGGCAGCACTGTTGAAGGCTAGTAAACAAGATTAGCAGTTCATTCTAAATTTTGCACTCATCTAAGTTTATTTATTGATTAGGTCTCCTATGCAGTTGCTAAGAGAGCTGTTAGATACAAGGGTAATGAGTTCATGTTTAGTAAAGTTCAAGACTGAAGGTACTCAGGAGGGTGTTGTAAGAGTAGCTGTGGCAGTACTGAGTTACCAAAAAGGAGAAAATAAGTTTGAATACTAAGTGGTACTAAGTGATAAAACACCATGATCCAAGGTAACTTAAAGAAGAAAGAGTCCCTTTTAGATTATTACATCTTTTAGATTTAGATCCAGGGGGATAAGAGTCTATTATGATAGAGAGGATAGGTATGGCAGTAAGAAGCAGGAATGGTGGCACAAACAGGAAACTGAGAGCTTACATCTTTAAGCAGGAAACAGAAAAAGCAAGTGGTAATGGAGTGGGGCTTTTACTATCCAAACAAATACCCAGCTACACATTTCCTCCAGCATGCCCATAGCACCTAAACCTCTCCAAACTCACCACCAATTGGTGAGCAAATGTTCAAATGGCCCTACATGACAGGGGGGCATTTCTCATTCCAACCAGCACACTGGCAAACATCATACAAAAGACCAGACCGTGGAAACAAACTGACCATTGGAAATATCAATGAGATCAGAGAGAAACAGGAAGAACATTGCTAAAAGGGTGTGAGAATAATGACCTAGGTCAGTCTTACACTAGATGCTACCTGAACAGAATTAAAATTTGATTGCTGAATTAAATGACCTGAAGATCAGTTATGACTTTTTTATTGTTAAAAGAAAAATTTACATTTACTCCCCTTGTTCCCAGCCCTCCCGCTCCCCCACTACCCCACCGCCCTCCCCCTGCTTCCTTAAGATGGGGCAGGATACCATGCCCTATGGGAAGCCCAAGGCCCTCCCCCCTCCATCTTGGTCTAAGAAGATGTGCATCCATATAGAATAAGTTCCCAAAAAGCCAATACATGCAGAAGAGCTAGGTCCCGGTACCATTATCATTGGCTTCTCAGTCAGTCCCCACTGGCAGTCACATTCATCGGGTCCAGTTAGGTCATATGCTCATTCAGTCTTTATAAGAAGGGTTTCAATGAAATGGTGACTGTTTCCTTGATCTAGAAAAAACAGGAAAAATTAAATATTGAAAGCATTCATTATTCAGTCCAGGTTTATAGATGTGAGAGCAACGATATGATATTGTAAATGAAATCAAGTGTGAAGTTTTATTTTAGAAAACACAGTTGGTATGCAGATGGAAAAGAGAAGACTACTGTTCAGGTAAGGAAGTCTTTTGCCTAGACTGTGTCTTTATAGAGAAAAGGAAGACTATAATTGAATTTCAACAGAAGATGTGTCAAGGCAAAACCTTCTAAAGAAAGAGTTCAAGAGACTATGGAACTTGGATAAGTGAGAAACATCTAACTGGATACTGAGAGTCCTACCAGATGGCTGTAATGGGAAAGACTGTTCAACCGGAGAGATTCGGAGTTCTAGGATCTCCTATACAGGACTTTTGGGTTGCTTTTAGCTATCTTTGGAGAAGTAATACCCTCAGAAGAGACATGCTCCTTTTTCAGATATAGAAGAGAAAAGAAATCCAGAGATTTCTTGAGGGTTATTTTTTCTATCAAGCAGCAGTAAGTTCTAGAGGGAATCATGGAAGGGTGTCAGGAAAATGGAGATCCTGGAGAGGAGACAAAATGCAGAATTTGTGGAGAGCTAGGTGTCTTAGAGAAGACATATGGAGAAGACTGGGATTCCTCAGCTTTTGTGGTACCTGGAATAAATGCAAATTAAAGCATGGGGCTAATCCTAGCATGCCAGGGTAGATAAGAAGTCTTAAATTTGGATACTAGGGATAGGTACCCATGTACATTTCATGCTGAACTTGGGAGTTTCTTAAGAGCCTGATTAGTGGGTGATAGGAGTCTCCTTTGAGACCTCTTTTCTCATCCAGAATGCTCCTTGTTTTTTTTTTCAGTATTCTGTTGACTTGCAGGCTGTTTTTAAAGTGTATATGCCAGAAACGGAACACACCATTTGATTTTTGTTCAGTTTGGGTTCAGTTTGGTTAGTTTGATTACTCATTCAGTTTAATAATTGCAGCCATAAAAGTTTCTATTTTGCAGCTCCATTAAATAATGGAGAATGATTAGATGGAGTTTAACACACAACTTGGCGCAGCTCATATCGTGGATAATGTGAAATATGAAGAAAGGATGCTTTTCATCTTTTGTGCTATTGATTCTGGTTATAATGACCTGACCAAGGTAAGAATTGATAATAAAAACATGGATAGCTTTGATCTAAGACAAAGAAAACTCCAAAGGAGGATTGCAATTACAGCCTGATATTATGTAAGTTCTAGGAATGCTTCTGAGAATACTTTTTAAAATCTTCGTCAGTGTTCTCATGTTTGAGTTTAAAGATAGTTTGAAATCTATAGCTTTGATTTAGGCTTTAGATTGAGAACATTCAACATTGTGCCCACATACTGTCAGCATTATTTTCAGCTCTTACTTTCAGACATTAGCAAGCTATCTAAAGGATCAGCTTTGACAGGCGCTACTCAAAGACTCCTCTCCTGTGCTCCTTCTTTAGTAAAAGTGACAGTCATAGCTGGGGTACAAGATCCTAGCAAAACAACAAAAAGACAAAACTCATGAAGCATCCATAATGAGAAATGTCAGAGTCATGGGAAATCATTCAAGAGACATAGGAGCAGTCTGTGTTGTTGGCTTCTTTATGTCTGTGAAATTAAACAAAATCAGGCATTGAAGAATGAACATTCTTAGACACCCAGCAATTCTTATTTGGAATTAAATTCTGCTAGGGAAATGATATCTGATTGACGCTCATCTTGTTTAACCCTTCCTTAATTTACTTAGGACATACACACACATACACACACACACACACACACACACACACACAATGGGAGAGCCACCTGCATATCCTTGTCATTCTTTATCTCATATTTCAGTCACTGCCAAGACCAGTACACTCTGATTTATAAGTATTCCAATTGCCAACTTCTTATTAATGTATTCAAGAAATATTTATGGAGTATCTTTTATGCTTTGGGTTCTTTCCTAGGCACTGGTGATTTAGCAGTAAACAGAATGGTTAAAATGCATGATTCTTATAGAAGTATCCATTCTAGTGTCTGTAACGAGGGCATAGAAATAATAAATATGCATGCTAACAGTGTGCCGACTTGGTATATTATATATAGGAAAACCAAATTTTCTTCATAAATCACATAAACTTATACATGTGTGTACTGGAAATATATTTGATCATGGGCTTGGAAGACATTGAAGACATGTGTCATAAATTATTGTGTTAGTTTCATTAAAAGGAAATTTGGGACAGAGGTGGTGATCATAAATTGTATTAGGTCAAATTAAAGTTGTGAACTTAGCAATTACTGTTAGTCAAATCAATATTTAATTTCAATTTAAAGGCTAGTTTATTGCTGAATAACCCTCAAAACCTGGACAAATCCCTTCAATTACCTAGCAGTTTAAACTATGTAAAGTGCCTTACCATATGGACTAATGCTGTTACATTTTAGTCTGAATGTTGGTAACCATTTGGTTACGATCAACCCCTTCATTCATGTTCATAAAGTCTCATCCTTGTAGTTTTCCTGTATGTGGGTGGACAATTATCAATTACCTGGCTCCTTGGCTTCCGTTTTCATATAAGAACGTGACAGAAACCTGAGAGTTTGTCAGATTGGGACTTGGTGAGCCCTAGAGAATCTGCATTGGTGTGGAGGAGGTGTTCCCACCAGACAAGAGTCTGAAGCAACATTCCACCATTTATTGTATTCTCAAGCAGCAGAGAGCCTTCAGCAAAGATGCTGTGAGCTATCCAGTTTTGAACTGTTTGTAGTGGACACTAGATCGTTAACAACTACTTTTTTTTTCCATGTGTAGTACCTGGATGTCCTAATTCGCCCCCATCATAGTTTTTGCTTCTATTCCTAGAACCTACTTTACAGATTTAGTCAAGTTTGTCAAACAGGGTATTTTCTTTCTTGGAGTTTTATTCTTTCTCTGGTCAAAGGGTCAAGGCAAATTTAGACCACAGTCCATTGTCTGTAGTACTGACCCTTCAGTAACACTGGGATCTCTGTAATTAATTTCTTTTGTGTAAAGCAGATGAATGCTCCACATAATAGCTAATTCTTGTCTTACATTATATTACAATATAAGATGTGTATATTCAGATGGGATTCCCTTAAATAGAAGAAGTCAAATTCAAGGAACTTGTACTAATACCTTGTATATGAAATACACTTTTCCATAACAATTTGTTTGTTTTTTAATACTTTTATAATTAATTTACTTCATTGGCTATAGAGGTGATCACCAGTTGTAATATTTTACTTCAATATCTAAAGTGAAAAAGCAAGGTGGGATTATAGTATCCAAGCACATTGAGAAACACACACACTCACACACAAATCTGCTCACAAAGTCAAAACTTTTTCTAATTTCTTTTAACGATTTATACACTCTTTTAAAATGAAATGATTGGGAGGTGGCTAGATGGACTAACTAATAATGTGCTGCTGCTGCCAAGCATAATGGTCTGTGTTTGATCCTTGGAATCCACACTATGGATGGAGACAACCAATTCCATACAAGATGTGCTCTGACTTCCATGAACACTTTGGCTATGTATCCATGTCAAATAGATAAATGTTTTTTTTTAAAAAAAAGGAAAATAAAGTTTAAAAACTAAATCACTAAAAGTCATTAATATTAAATGACTATTTCTCATTTCACCTCAAAGGACGTTGTTTTCCGACAAACTGCCAAATCACCGTTTATTTTGTACAAATATGTCATTTAGCAAATTCTAATGTCATGTTAATGAATGTTGTTTATCTCCCAATTTCAGTAAGTATTTAACTGTGTATAAGTAATGTATGAAAATGTGATATGAGGTGAGGCGGTAGGTGAAAAATGAAAGCAAATGAGCAAAATTTAAGTCTCAGGTTATGATCACAGTCTTCTTCGATAATGGGGTAAAAATCTGACTCCCAACATGTTCACAATCTCACCTAAAGAGAGGGGTTTTTTGTTTATATATCTTAGAAATATTAAGTGAAAGTACACCAAGAAAACAACAGTTATAAATACTTAGAAGCTTCTCTGAAAGTTCTCAGAAGTAAGATAAAGTATGCTATAAAAATGGTTTTCTCTTAACCCTTTGAATATGGATACACTAGAGGCCACCTAGATACTTCTTTTGTAGACCCATGATGTGGAACAAGAATGCCACTTTTACTTCAGTGGATATTAAGGCCCCTTGAGCAGCTCTGTAATGTTCAGATTTCCAGGCCTTTCCTTCCCTGATGGTCTTTGCACAGTTGATCTGGAATGGCACCCTCGAAGGTACATTTAAGAAGCATTCTGGGTTCCTCTGACAAAGTGTGTGTTTAAGGGTATTTAAATGACAGTTACAGGTTTTTTTTTTAATATGGCAGAAGTTGGAAGTTTTTCCTATACCTGCTCTAATTGTTTTAAAAGTTCACTCTTTTGACCTATTCCCTTACTAAGAAAGCTTTTTCCAATAATTTCAATAGTTGACACTAACATACTATCATCAGCATACACATTACCTAGAGAGGAATGTGCTACCTAACTAAATATATATTTGTACATATCTATATGTATATATATGCTCAATTAACAGTACTCAGCTAATACAGTTTATTTTTTGTTGTTTGACAAGCTTTCCCTAATAAGACACAGCACACTGATGCACACACACATATACCTGCATGCATGAACACACACACACGCAAACACACACACACACATACACACACACACACACACACACACACACACGAACATCTACTCATCCCAGAAAGAGATCTCACAACAGAGCAAAGTAATGACTGCATCAAAGTTCAGCTTGGGGAAACAATGAGTTCCGATTGGGTCCCAACAGGAGTGTGGATGAAAGGGAATGGTAAAGGTGGAGGCACAATGATAACCCAAAAGCTGCTATACCACCACCACCTCACCAAAGTCCCCACCCTGGATCTCTCTATAGAGCTTGCAGGCAGCTCTACACTCTGAACATCTCTTCTCTTTTTGCCTGGGCTGATGAGAATCTCCTCCCATTGTTTTCTTCTTTATATACTGCTGGGGAAGAACTGAAAGACACTCTAGGTTTTGATTCTCCTAAGTGTGACCTTTTGTTTACCTTCTGAGGTTCATCTTCCATTATTTCATAATTGAAAATAAATATTGAATAAATATTGTGTAAAACTAAGATGTGTTCACTTGGCAGGTACTAAGAATGTAGCTTTTGTACATTGTTCATCATTGATAAATACTGTTTTCAAAGAAGTCGTTGGGGTTCATGGTGAGTATGCATAGTAGATGAAAGAGAGCTTTTCTATTTGTGCATTTGATTGCAACCAATATTTTTCTAAAATTTATTTAGAATCATTGTACACAGATATGTTCAAAGCTTTATCTCAACCAAGAAAGAGCAATATAAGTCACCCTAAAAATACCCTGGTTGGTAAAATTCCATTTGTTGATGCTCTGTACATGGAAACTTGTGCTCCCACTGGGCCCCAAATAACCAGCATTGCTTTAGAGCATTCAAAGTGAGGTATCCTGACAAGAGTCACTAACTTAGATGAGCTCATCACCACAATGCTTCTGCTTATCAATGCCAGGAGTGAAATGGATCACTCTGGTGGAGGAGATTCACTGGGTGATTCTATCAGTGGTTGGTATACTGCTCCTTAGCACACCAGGATTTAGAAGTGAGAGCATCCATATCAAAGAATGAATTGAGTTCTGAAAAAAGTAATTTCTAGCTCCATGTTTTGGGTGTCTGTATGCCAATATCTATACAGTATCTCTCAGAAATGACATTCCTGATTTGTATTTTTGCAATGTTGTGGATCAAGCCCAGGAAGTTGCACAGTCCAGGCACAGGCTCTACCTTTGCACCTCACACTAGTTCTTACTGAATGTTTTTTACTTTATCTCAATCAAAGTGTTCTCATTTTTAATTATGCTACTTATTCTTCATTATAGGTCACAAAAGGTGACTGGAATGATGATTTAACTGTGGGTTCGCATGCAAGTCAGTATTTAAAAATCAGTTTTGTAAATTGTGGCTATTGCTTTTTTTAATCAAGGTCT
The DNA here is from genome assembly GCA_028555095.1 of Dicrostonyx torquatus. Taxonomy (NCBI): domain Eukaryota; kingdom Metazoa; phylum Chordata; class Mammalia; order Rodentia; family Cricetidae; genus Dicrostonyx; species Dicrostonyx torquatus. The sequence goes on along the minus strand of JAQHUG010000227.1, from coordinate 2,604,400 downwards.
TATTCCATAGCTATAGCCAAGGTTAGCTTAGAAATTACTATACTTGTATAGACTGGCCCCAAATTTGTAGAAATCTTCCTTCCTCAATCTCTAATAGTTCTGTGATTACAGGATATATAAAAATTTCAAAACATTAATCTGAACCCACTCTGTCTCAGTTTCTTATAGGGTGCCACACCCTGGGTTTTTATATTATTAAAAAAATTTTTCCTAAGGGGATTTTGAATGTCTTTAGTGATACTAAGTCCAGTCTAAAGGATACCAGTGCAAATGGTTCTCTCTCTTAGGATTTATGCTTTATTAAAACCCTTGTACATTTTCATTTATCTTGCCTTTACATATCATATTCTCATGAATGAATCACTTCTTGTCAATGTCAAATGAACCCTCCATAACTTCCAAATTCCAAGTGGACTCCAGTCCAATGTAAGCTCTGTGGCAAATGGTTTATATTTTGTATCATTTTGTTTGCTTTTGTTTCATGAGATAGGTTTTATTATTTTGTGCAAGCCAGCCTTTGATTCATGATATGTCATAAACACCCTGAGTCTAGGGGTAAGAGATATAATCTGACATGCCTGACTTCCAACTGCTGTTTAAAGAAAGTTTAAACAAATAGGGATAGTGTGGGCTTGTCATCTATTTTATTTGGGAGGCTGAGGCAGAACGGTCTGACATTCGAGGCCAGTGTGGGTCATGATTCAAGGGCAAACCGCAAATTAGTAAGACCATGTCTTAAAGTAAGATAAATATCTGAGAGTTAGGGATATAGTTCACATTTTAGGACCTTCACTTCATTCCTCCTTACTGCCAATAATAAAGAAGTTAAAAAATAAAAAAGGAAAGAGAAACAAAAGAAAGTGTATTCTGCCCTTTCCAGTTGGTTATGCTGTTCTGAAATAAACTTGGTTATAAAAGTGGAATTTCTGAGCAATAAGCTATCAGGGTCTTTCTGAGAAGCAATCTAAGTATACATGTTCTAGCAAGGCAGGAAGAATGTCCCCTGCAATGCATATTATTAATGTGGATCCACATCAATTACCTTAAGGAAGAAGGAACTCCATGTGGACTACCAAGTTCTTTTGCCATATGGAGTCATTAGATGTATTGAAGTCATCTGAGCTTTCAAAGATCTGGGACGATGGCATTCAGTGTGACGTAGGAGGTGATTTCAGCATAGTTTTCAATTATCTCCGTTAAAATAAATTAAAAACATTTAGTTCATGCTCTTTTTAAGATATCACCCAACATACCGGGATAGTGAATAAATGGTATCTTTATGAAAACAGTGTGTGCACTGTCAAAAGTCTGAGTGCCTTGCTCCTGTGCCTCCTAAGTCCATTCTCTCTGCAGGGCCAAGTTGAACACTGACTCTGTAATAATGCCTTTTAAAATGGGAATAGTGAGTGACAGACAGGTCCACACCTGGAAGACCCCATGCCTTTTAGTACAGAGTTTCCAGTAGGACCCACTACTCTCATTCCTTAGAGGGAGATGATGTTCCTTTAGTTGGTAAAGGTGTGCATTTCAACCTGATTAGCTAGTGCTAACTATTTCTCTTTCTGTGAAGGACCCAATTATATTAAAATGTGTGTTTTCATTGACCAATATAGGACACAAGAAAATTCAAATGGCTTACTATGTCCAGACTTAACTTTTTGTGAATCAATTCCTCTTCAATGTAATTCTTTCTCTCATATCTTCTCCTTTAATTAGAGGGAATCCAGCATGAGGTACACACTTCTATTTCCTTTGTATAATTGGAGGGAAAAAGTGCTCAAAATCTGCATAGCTTGCTTCTGGGTCTCCCAAGTTCTGTTTGTGGTTACAAGAGTGATTTCACCTTCCTGAACTAATAACAGGTTAGCCAGAGTTCACTGCAACATGACTAACAAGCCAAACTTCTGTTCATAAAATTAAAAACAAAAAATATCATTCTGAGCATGGGTTTGCTTTTACATACCTCTGGCTGACTGATTTTAAATAAATAAAACAGGATTGTTATCCTTCTGGCTGAGAGCTTTTAAAGACTCAAGAAAATGTGCAAATGTTGTCAGTAATTGTATCACAAAAAATCCAATGAAAATTGAAAAACATCTTCAATGTCTTCACTACAGAAAAAGAACACCCGATTAAAATGTGTCTTTCTTGATAACTTAGTTGCTATAATTAAGGCAGAAAAGATACTGTTATGTGGAACTCACAAATGGAACATTCTGGAAGTATTACCCATCCAGCTTTCAGGAATCATCCACCCTTCATCCTTCTGTCCATGTGATGCTAAACTCATTTTCACACACTTGTAACCTAATTAGGTCTTCAGAGGTAGATTCCCGAGGCCAGAGACTAACATTCCATCCCTCAAGTTGGCTTTATTCACATTAAAGAAGAGTCTTCTGTCCTTCAGGAATCACAGTTTCATTAAAGCAAGCAAATTTCAGAGAAAACCAATCGGCTTGTAAAGAATTTACATCCCTCTTTTTATAAATGATCCTCCTGGCTCTCTCTTTTTTAATCTTCCTTAAAGTTGGTTGGTTTTTTAATCTTCTTAAAACTGTCACTTCCCTTCCCTTCTCCCATTTTTGCCCAACTACAGTCACCTTGATATATTGGTAGCAGCCACGAGCCCATTGCTGAAGACGTATGTTCTAAATATTTTCATCGGATCCCGTGTGGCTACGGATCATGTAGGGACATTTTTCAGTGGTTCTGGGTACTGTCTTGGGAATTCAAAAGTACCCCTTGAGGCACAAAATCCTCTGTGTTAAACCTAAAATAGTAATGTTCATTTCAATCATCTAGATTATAGCTATAGAAATGTCCTACGGGTTAGACTTTCAACACCAGCCAGGCTTCTGCAGCCATGCTTGCTTGAGGTTTAAACCCTCTTAATGTGTTTTTTCTTCATGGGCAACTGGTCTAACTCACCTGCTGTTTCTGTGAAATAGAGCAGTAATGTGGCTTGATGAAACTTAATAGCTGATGCTTGTTTAGACATAATCTTCTCAATCAAGTTATTCCAGGGGTGCACCTGGTTTGGACTGTAACTGCTTCTCTGGGATAGCAGGAAACAGATAAATAACTCAGCAGTAAAGGCAAGGCAAAGACAGGCTAGGGGGTAGGTGTTTCCTTATGGATATCGAGTGCTTTGTGATGGGAAAATGACAGATAAATTCTTTGACATAGCATTTCACTCCCAAATTGGTTTAACACTGGTTGGTTACCCAAATAGGCACCCAGAATAGAAAAACAGAGCTTGAATTAAATATATCTGAAAATGAAAGAGTGGTATCGCTGTCAACAATTACCACAGGAAGCAAATACTGTGCAAATTACATATTTGTGTTTGCATTAGTTCCTTAACGACTCTAGTTCATCGTCAGGTTAAATATATTGTAGTGAGGATCCTGTGGAACTAAGCTATTTTAATGACAATAATTCTTCCCATCACCATGGTGAACTATGACTCGAAACTTTTTTTTAATCTTCTGCTTTCATATTTTAAACATAGTTTTATGAGACTCTTTGGTCTTTAATATATGAATTATTTTATAACCACACTTAATAAAATAGCTGGGTACCTTTCTAGACAATGTGGCTTGAGGCAGATAAATTGATACCTTTTGTAAAATATAAATGAAGGGTCACCTGTGGGTCAGGTAACACATAAAATGGGGCACAGAAAAAGTTGATTCTGTTAGAATATACCTTGGGGCTGCCTTTCTATCATGTTGGCATTTCTTTTTGACTATTCTCAGGGATGGCTTAGGTCTATGAATAGCATCTACCGGTCAAATGCAACTTATTTATTGAAACACCCATGTAGTTGAGTTTCATGACATGTGTACTGTTTTCTCATCAAAACCACAGTCTTGTCATGAGAGCCTTCATAAATCATACTCTAAGAACAGCTCCTAACTGCCGACCGTTTTCTTTTCAAATACCTGTTGTTAATCTTCCTGACAGTGCTGACAGTCCTGTGCCTGCAGCTCAAATTCCACACATTGGAAGTAGCTAGAAACCTCATGCTAACTGAAAGACAATTTTTTTTCAAGGTGGGGACCCTATCTTCTCATGAACGGTGTCCGCATCAATAGGCTCAGCTTAAAGGAGCTTTCCATAAGGATCTGGAATTCATTCTTTATCCATTAGTACTAGGGATTGATAAAGTTCACCATTGGTGGCACTAAAGATAGGATCTTCCATTTGTTTAGGGCCAGTTATTTTGTCCATGCATTCACTGAACATGTGAATAGATAGAAAAGAAAAATAGTACTTTATGAATATAGATGACAAACCTAATGTACAAAAGGTTGTCACTATAGTGATAACAGGAGTGGCAATTATTAAGTTTGACCCTATTTGCTGTTTTACAAAGTTGACCTATCCTTAGTTTGCCATTTCTAACTTGGAGGACACTATAGCACTTAGTTTGCGCTCACTGTTTATTGGGGGCAGTCAGCTTTATAATACACATCAGAAGTCTTCATAGAGTTTCTGCCCCAGGCCACAGTTGGGAAGCAAGCTCACTGGGAGAAGTGAGCCGGCAGGCCCCTCCTAGTTTAGCAGTGTGGCTCCATGCTTCCTGAAGCATTGTGTCAAGTGTGGTCCCAAATTCTCTGTGACTGCTGGATATTTCTTCTTCACGCCTGTGCTGAAGATAATCCTAGAAGTTGCTCTTTTTGTTTTTGCTCACCCTGTAAGTCAGTACATAGAAAGAAAGAGATATTTGAGACCCTTCTTTGAGCTATACATACAGATCAAAGCAGAATGATTCATTGGGTGTAGAGTTCAGAGTTCCTTCTCAGTTTAAGATCAAGCCTGAGCCTTTGCTAATAGGAGATTCTAGCATCAAGAGGGAACCTTGGAGTCACTTCTTCTTCAGTTTTCATATGGACTAAATACTGAAAAATCTGAATTAATATCAAGACTAAGCATTAATATGGACAGTGTCAGCTGGAGTTAGCGATACCTGGCTATTCTTGGACTTTCACTTCACTCTACCTCAAACCCATTTTCCTTCCTGTTTCTGACCTATTCCCTTTAAGTTCGCCTCTGCTTTTGAGGCTTCCCTAGATTATCCCACAGGATCCTAGGTCAAATGTCTCTTCCTGTGAGATGTTCTTTTTGACAGATCTTTCCAGAGTTTCATTGTCCTCATTGGTTCCCTCCTGCCTTCATTTTCTTTGTAGCACTTGACTCCTCTTACTTCATATACATTTATGCTCATCTGTCTGACTTTTCCCTGAGTCTCACCAGGTCAGGGCCCTATTCTCATTTTAAATATTTTGATACATCATATCTGTTCACATTGATGGAATTTGATGTGATTTTTTAAATTCACTGGCTTGTCATCTGAAGAGGGTAATCAGCACATTTATTACCTTTAAAATCACACCTGTTTACTTCACCCCATCCTTTCCTTCTTTTCTTCTATTCTGTCATTCTCAGACTGGCTTCAGAATCTAATCCTCCTGCCTCAGTTCCAGGAGTGCTGAGATTGCAGCCCTGTGTCATTATATTCCACTCTTCTATTATTTCTTTATGATAAATATGCTTTTGTTTTTGTTGAGAGTTGTAGCAGGAGGTATGAGATGTGGACCCAGCATCTGAGAGGAGCATGAACCCAGTACCTGAGAGGAGCATGGACCCTTTGTTTTGTCCACCTGGTTCCCAGCTGACAGGCTAGCTTACATTCAAAATAACCACATGGAAATTGTATTAATTAAATCACTGCCTGGCCCATTAGTTTTAACCTCTTCTACATGTTACTTTAACCCATATCTAATCATCTGTGTATCACCATGTGGTTGTGGTTTACCGGGAAGATTCTAATCAAAGTCCAACTTTGGCTGGAGAAACATGGCATCTGCTCCAGTGCCTTCTCTCTCATAGCCTTCCATTCTGTCTACTCCGCCCACCTAAGAGCTGCCCTATCAAAAAGCCAAGGCAGTTTCTTTATTCAACCAATGAAAGCAACAGAAATAAAGAAGGACCCTCCTATACCAGATAGTAGTATTTTCCTTTTTCTTTCTTTCTTTCTTCCTTCCCCTTTCTTTCCTTCTTTTTTTCTTTCTCTATCACTCTCCCTCCCCCCTCTCTTTTTTTCTTTCTTGTTACTATATCCCTAAGAAGTATGTCACCTATAAATAACTACTGAAGGAAGTGAATGAGTGAAAGCTCATGGCTCACAATTTGCTCTGGTTTCCTTCTTTTGTTCTTCTCAGGGGATAAACATGTATTGATATGTATTCTTTAGGCATCATCTTCCTCAGAAACCTTCTTTGTCTTTCTTTTGTAGGTACCCAGCCTTATGTGTTTCCACATCACTGCCACCTTAATACTTACAGAATATAGTCGTTACTTCTTACCATGCATCTAAACAGGGATTCCCAGGAAGGCCAAACTAGAGAGAGAGAAAAAAAGCACAACAGGGTGGACTTTTTTGTTGAGTGAATCCTAGGTGCAGAAGCAAAGGGCATAGGAGAGTGAAAGCTAAGGAATGAGGGCAAGGAAGAGGAAAGGACAGAATTAGGACATAATATGGATCTTGCTACTGCTGTGGAAGCCATTCTTCTGGGACCTTCAGAAATGCCCCCAGATATTTCCCACAGTTAACTGCAAGTTGAGAATTCCCTGAACTGATGAATCCTCCCCACTTGCCAGATTTATATGAGAAAGTCAATACCTACCCCTGTTGGAGAAGATTTATCATACGATTGAAAGAAGAAGCTGTAAATTCTCAGTGAACCAGAAATTGAGCCCATCAAGATCTCTCTTCTTAGACATAGCTGGAATCAGAAGGTCACTTTGAATGGGCAAGCCTCTATGGGCCTGCTTATTTTCTTATCTAGAGCCAAAAAAAAAAAAAAAAGAAAATGGAGAGTGCCTAGAAAATGGAAGAAATTCAAGAAACATATATGGAGTTGGCATTTGAAAAGGAAGAATGAAATAGACTTGGACCCTGAAACAAGCTTTGATTTAAATCTGAGTCCAAAAGCATATAGATGTTAAGTCCTAGTATCTTGTTATGGTGTAGATGTGAGGTCAGAGTGCCTGCAGAGCTACCCTGTTCTTGTATCCCATGGCAACAATTGGACCTCAGACACATGATAGATATAGAAATAGACACAGTTTATTTAATTAAATGGGAGCAGTCTAGTGAGATGATGGAAAATCTCCCAAAATACTGGGCCAGGAGATTTACATAGCATCTGCCTTCTCCATGTGTGTATATTGCAGGTTTCTCTTAACATGCTCTTTTTGTTGCACAAAACCCAGATAGGGAATGGTTTTTAGTCTTTCCTACCAACCACTTTCTTTAATATCTTAACATGTTCTTGTCTCTTCTTAACTGTGTAGCTCTCAGCAATATCCCCACCCCATGAACCCAATCTAGATAGTCAAGTTCTTGGTGCCAGAGCTTCTAAAAGATGAGAGGCTATGAATGGCAAAGGGCATGTATGGCATCAAGAGCAAGGGACCCAGGAGCCTAGGTGATGAACAAGTTGACTCAGAAACTTTTTTGGTCAGGGACTATATGATGATCTCAGTAGCTGTGTGCCACTTTGGTAAAAACAGAACACAGCTGTTCTCAACTGTGGGACCCCTTGGTAGAGCTTATATGAAGAATAGCTACTCACTACTCACCCACCATAAACAAGAGGCTATAATAATAGATGGTGGGGGGAGACAGTGCTGGAAGACAGGGCTCAGGGTAGAGGATGCAACTCAATTGGTGAATACCCTTGCAGTGGTGACTTGGCATCCAAAGTGGAGGCTCTAATATCCAAATATAAAGCCTGAGAAAGCTTAGAAAACGTTCTGAACAAGGATCTGAATGTGGCTTCCTAGTCCAGCAGTTTCTTAGGTGGACCAGCTGCCAGCTCCAAGTACCATGTGCTAAGCTAAGCTGTGGCAGCTGACATGGCAGTTTAAGATCC
>JAQHUG010000227.1:2580311-2594978 GCA_028555095.1 Dicrostonyx torquatus | reverse complement strand
TACTATATACTAGGTTTTACTCTTCTTTAAGGTATTGTACCTCATTTATTTAAATATTATTATTATTTATTTAAATATGTAATGTAGAGTTCTAGTCCTTCAAAGCTATTATTATAAACCATTTCGGGTAATTTGGAAATGCAGTGTCCACCCAGATGAGGACAAATATGTTAATGTTGATGTAAATTTCCTAAATTTCTATTCTTCTAACACATGCTAGTCTGAAAAATAGAATAATATTTCTAACTATTAAAAATGTTGAAGTCAGTTCAGTATTGACAGTGACTGACAAATAGAGTGAGCCAATGTTATATTTAATGCAGATAATAATTTAGTTCATTATGACTGGCAAGCATTGTGAAGGCCTGTGAATACATGGCTATCAACAGGATTGTAGATATGTCCTAAGTGTCCCAATTCCAAGTTCAATGTGTTTCTATCTCTCCATGTTTCCTCTATTGCTAAATTACTTAGCTTTGCCTTATTTTCTTTATGACACAGTGATCTAATGCTTTTCTGGTTCTAATACAGGTTGTATTTTCAGTTAACACACATATATTACCAATTACATGTATGTGTACAGTATATGTGATCATCTTAATCCCCCTTATTGCCCTATCTCCTCCCTCTTCCACTCTTGCTTACTCTCTTCTTCTTCCAAACTAGGCCTGCTCTTGTCCACATATCTTTGTGTGTGTGTGTGTGTGTGTGTGTGTGTGTGTGTGTAGCTCTTGTGTAAGTTGCAACAGCTGCTGCTGTGTGTTCCTGTTTGTCACTTCCATTCTACATCCAGAAGACAGAGTTTGACAGCACTGTTTTCCATCCTTTAGCTCTTAGAATTTTTCTGCCCCTCTCCCTTTATGGTCCGTAAGTCTCCCATGGGTAATATATGTAACCTTTAGGGAATAACATTTAACAGCCAGTTGGTGTTAGCACTGTGATCAGATGTGAGTCTCTGCACAGGCAGAGCTTCTACAATGAAATCAGGACTTCTCTGGTAGAGGTGATAAATTTCCCATGACTCTCTTATTCCATTCTTCAAAATGCCTTAATTTATCTCAATGCTAATCTAGGTAAATCCATTATAACAACAACAAAAGATAAGGAACTGTAACACATTTGCAAGTATCTGTCACATAGGTTGATTTGGAACAAAACAAAAGACTTCTGAATTTCTGAACTTAGCAAGGGCCTGGCACGGTCCAGGATGAAGACATGAAGGAGAAGGCATATTCAACAGTATGCAGATAAGCATTGGCAAAGAGAACAACAGATGCCTGCAGGTGTTCTCGGTACTCATAACCGGGATTACAGTAGCCAGGACTGCCTGGCTTTCATTTTAACTTAACCTTTCACGGTATTTTATTCTTCATTAATGTATGAGCATGTTTGAGGAAACACACAAAGTTTATTTTTAATGCTTTATGGAGAGGTATGTGAGAGGTCAAACACCTGTGGCTCTTCTGTCTCCTCTGAGAGAATCTTAACGTGGACACTGACTTCAGTGGTCCTGGGATCCATACAATGCTGATCTGAGAGAATCTTGTGGTTGATCACCAATTTTGGCACAGAGTGAAGAATGACTGTAAGTAAAATCGCAGGTTATCAAAAAGCAACACATAATGCTGGTTGATTGATTTGGGGGGAAATGAGCTATTTTGAAGCAGCTGTGCATGATTACAGCCAACAGGGGAAAAAGAGATTGCTTACCTCTTTGCACACTGATAAATATTTGTGGAATTAAGGACACAGTGAACTATGTTGGTGATTATAAATTCCCCCTTGCGTTAAGTCAGGGCAATCTCATTTTATGCCAAAGAATTCTTCCAAAGGACTGTATGTATTTTTGATCAAATTAGATCAACAGATCGATGGCTGTAACAGGAGGTTTATTTACCCAAATCAATATACAGTAATTATTATATTCACATCATGCTTGAGAGTTGGCTGGAGTGTACTGGCAAAGTTAACCTCGTTCCCCAAGTAAGTGGCAGTGTTAGGAGGGACCGAGCATGCAGTTTCAGCCAGCAGGTGTTCTAGCCAAGGGGTAGGTCAAGGAAAGGATGAGGTGGAAAATGCAGGGGTGGGGCACAGGAGTGGCTTGCTGTTTACAGATAGCGACAAAGAGCCTCTCTGTGTCCCCTATTTGGGAGCCTCACCTGAAAAGTAGCTGCATCAAGGGTCTAGGGTCATTCTCTTTACAAAATCTGACAATATAAATAGTGAATCTCTACCCTACTCACTTGGTTATCCGCAACTTCTGCTTGGAGTGGTGTGGTAGGGAATGGGGATCCAAACGTATATTTTTCTGTTTTGATTTTAATTTTCTCTGATTTACATCGCTCAGGATCCTATTCTTATCACTATCATCTTACAAAACACACTCTGTCTTCCTCTTAAGAATTTGGATAAACACACCCTAATAACTGGAAGACTTTATTCTCCAGACTCTGCTTGTATGCACTGAGGCTTTTTCTCAGTTCTGCTTCTTCGCATCTCATATAGTTGTGGCTCTTCTCTTTCTAACCCAGTGGTTCTCAACCTTCCTAACACAGTGACCCTTTAGTGTAGTTCCTCATGCTCTGGTGACCCACCCAATCCCAGTTGTAAAAGTGTTTTCATTGCTACTTTATAGATGTAAGTTTGCTACTCTTATGAATCATAATGTAAATGTCTATTTTCTGATGGTCTTAGGTGACCCCTATGAAAGGGTCATGTGACCCCAAAGGGGTGGTGGCCTACAAGGTGAGAACCATTTTTCTAACCTATAATCTGATTGCACTAGAAAGAGGAACATGATGGGTCTTCAGGGTTGAAGGGTGGGAATATTATCCCCTCATTTTCTCCGTTTTTCTCTCGGGTTGTGAACTGCCCAGATCCCATTCGCTATTCCACAATTGTTTGTTTACATGTAGTATTGGCATTTTTCATGCTAATATGTGACAGTGATTTTTGTTTGGTTTTGGTTTTGCCTTTTGCTTTAAACTGGCAGTTCTGTTGTGTCAGCTCCCTGTGATCTTCCACCTGTGCAGCAGGTTAGGGGGAAAGAGGCCCATTTCTGTACCTACTAGAACTTGACAGGGCAGCAGAGCCTAAGCTAAACAGAGCTTTTGTATTCTCTATGTTTTGCTCTTCATTTAATTTTTGAACTGCTTTCTTAATCCATCCATCCTGAGAGAGGTACTTAGGCTCTAGAAGCCAAATGAAACTTTGGAAGGCTAACACCTTGGGTTTTTGGGAACCACTTGATGCTGCCGACTGAATCATGACTTGATAAACGTGGCACAAGTCCATTCTCTCTCAGTGCCTCAGTGCCAAGATGCTTACACCATTTACGTAGCATTGGCTCCTTCCGTTGTGGGGTGAGAGGACGAAGCTTAGGGCCTAGCCTATCTGGGGACAAAGAGGAGAAGGAATGCAGATCCTGTGATTCATAGGCTACAAAGTGAGTGTTGTAATAATTCTAGCTACTAGGATGCTCTTCTGTTGTGGAACTCAAGCATTTTTCACCCATTTATGAAACCTTTTCATCTAAAAAGTCTTCTTAGGGTAGAGGAACAGCCACAGTTCCTCCTCTTTAGTATTATATGAGTATTTTGGAGAATTGACCTTTGTTGTATTCATCACTAAAGCAGGTGAGCCTGCTGGCAAAGGAATTTGAAAATAAATTGCATCAATGTACCATTGCAGCTTGTTCAAGGCCTGTTTACCTGTATCATGCAGCCTAATTGCTTATGTATTGTGCTTACCCTTTGTTATCTGTCTCTTCCCAGTGATGAGAAAAGCTGCTTGGCAGCAGGGTTTCTCACCTGATATTTTGAAAGCTGATGGACCATGAATGTTTAGAACAGTTCTTGGTACATCAAAACTGCTTTGCAAATATTAACTAAGTTAATACATGAGTGAAAAAATCTCTGTTCTTTGCTACTTTTATGAGTCTACGTAAATTAAACAATATTCCTGGAAACTGGCTCTTGGTCATGGGAATTTGATAGGCTAAAATACATTTTTATAACTGGTAGGAGAGGTAAAAGTGGTGCTGTTGTCTATAAATATTAAATGTATTTTTAATACGAAACTAGCAAAAATCCAAATGTATCTAGTCAAAACTTATAATAAGAGGAATTTCAAGAAAGGAAATCATCTGAAATGACAATGCTATGCTAAATTGTTAGCCAGCATTGTCTTCTGGCAGAATTTTTTTTTTGCCAGCTCTTCACCTGAACAGCACAGATACCAGTTCTGATTCAACTGAAACAGCTTGCTACAGATGCCCAAGCCAAAGGACATGCTGGCCTCAGACTAGAGAACGCAGTGACTTAGAAACAGAGCCTTCCAGGGAATCTGAGATCATCTGGTCCAGTTACTTCAGGCAAATGAAATCCTACATCATGCAGTTCTGCTGGGTAGCTTCCACCGCCAGTTTGATTCCTTTTGAGTGACATGATGCTTCAGTGTGGAGAGGCAGCTTCCAGCTGGCATTGTAGAGACCTCCCTTCTCCATCCTGTTCCCTCATGGAAGTTTGGCATCCAAAGACCCAGGTTTAGAAAACAGCTCCCCGTCACCTACTTTTCCCTGGTAATTCCTTTTCAGCAAATATTTGTCAACTTTGATTTTAGGAATAATCCATTAAGAATTTATGAGCATATATTATACTCTCTGTCAAAATCTGGGTACTTTGCACAAACTATTAAATATTTTTTACATAAACACATACACATGCTCGCAGACTTGCACATGCAAAGCACACACACCCCCTACACACTTGGTTCCCTTTCCAATTATGTGAGTCCCGAGTCTCTCCACTCCTATTGCTCTCATAGCTTTGCTTTCTGAATTCCTGCCAGGAGTAGGATTGTTCCTCAACTTTTTATTTGCCTCGGTCACATTGGTCAGAGAGAGGCATGAACTTTTCAGAACTCATGTTCTTTGTTTGTTTTGAGCTCCCTGCTAGCTCTTTCTGCCATGCACTTGAAAAGTAGGCAGTCTGAATAATTGAGTCCCTCTGTGGTAACTTGCCTGCTTCCTCAGTACTCTTATTCTCAAACCTTAGCCGCTCATGTGGGTACTTACAACCTGGACTGGAGACCATGTCTAAACTTGGGTGTAACTCATGACTGAAGAGGGAGTCCAAAAGTGGAGATGGGCAATAAGGAAAACATCTGAAAATTCCCTCAAAGATGATGGGGGAAAGACAACGCCTATAAAAATGTGCAAATGATATCTCAGCATAAGCCATAACTGAACTGAATTTTGTTTTCCTTTTCACATCTTCTAAGTGCAGTTTGCCACAGAAAATGAAAAGCTAAGGGAAAGGATTCACTTTCAGTAAAAGAAAGGAATCTTGTAAGTGGAATATTGTTAAATCTAGAATAAGAAGGTACTTTTTCAAGTTTTAATTTCTTATGTTTGTGGATTTCTCTGCAATGATTTTTTACAAAAGAAAAAAATGTCCACTCAACAATAATATTTTTGATGCCTGCATTTCAGTTCTTTTCTCTTCTTTTTTTTATTTTTATTGTTAAAAGAAAAATTTACATTTACTCCCCATGTTCCCGGCCCTCCCGCCCGCCCACCACCCCACTGCCCTCCCCCTGCTTCCTTATGATGGTGCAGGATACCCTGTCCTATGGGAAGCCCAAGGGCCTCCCAAGACATTTGAGCACACTTGTTTAGGCCAGAGAGATTTATGTCAACTCATAGTTTCATAGGAGATGCTCTGTCATATGGGGGCAGGCTCAGCAAAGAAGACAGGAAGTGGAGAGTCAGAGAATGCCAGTGTTGGCATACAAGCCCTCACAACCTCTGAGGTGGTGACAATAAACTCAGACCCAGAAAGACACAAGAGCACAGTCACCAGAGTTGTGCTTTACTCTAGTCTCCTAGGTATTTCTCAATCCAAGCTAGTTGACAGTCAAAAATTAATAATCACAGCTTTTCTTGCAAATATAAGACTTCATTAAATAATTTTGGTGGCTGTCTTTAGAATAGTGAGGTTTTTTTGAACACCAGTTTTGACCTAGCAGCTAAGTTCCCAGTAGACTTTTATAGACTCCCAAGTGCTACCTGATCTACTTGTATTGCTACCAGTGGAACATGTGACCAGCTCTGATTAAGCCAGTTCCATTTGTTATTAAGAATTAGGTCCCATGGAAAAATGATCAAGTAGTTTTCATCCCAGAGTTGCAAGGTTGATTCAACATACAAAAATCTGTCAATGTGATCCACCATATAAACAAAGTGAAAGAAAAAAACAAACCACATGATCATTTCATTAAATGCTGAAAAGCCTTCAACAAAATCCAACACCCCTTCAGGTCTTGGAGAGATCAAGGATACAAGGAACATGCCTAAACATCATAAAAGCAATTTGCAGCAAACCGGCAATCAACACCAAATTAATTGTAGAGACACTCTATGATTCTACTAAAATCAGGAACAAGACAAGGCTGTCCACTCTCTCCATATATATTCAATATAGTACTTGAAGATCTAGGTAGAGCAATAAGGCAACAAAAGGAGATCAAGGGAATACAAATTGGAAAGAAGTCAAACTATTCACAGATAATATGATAGTATACATAAGTGACCCCAAAAATTCTACCTGGGAACTCCAGCAGCTGATAAACACCTTCAGTAAGGTGGTGGAATACAAGATTAACTAAAAAAAATAACATGTAGAGATTGCATGGTATGTATTCACTCATATGTGGATACTAGACCAAAGAAAAGCAAAAGATAACCAAACAATAAACCACAGCTCCAGAAAAGCTAGGTGACAAATAGAACCCTAAGAGGGACACATGGATTGTCTCGGTAGAAAGAATTGGGTGAGATCTTCTGGGTTAACCGGGAGCCAGAGGGGCAGTAAAGGAGAAGGGATGGGGGATGAGAACATGAGGGAACAGGATAGTAAAGGTGGGGGAAGGACAGAATGGGAGAGCAATGAAAGAGATATCTTGATAGAGGGAGCCATTATGCAGTTAGGGAGAAATCTGGTGCTAGGGAATTTCCCAGGAATCCCCAAGGATGACCCTAGTTAAGACTCCTAGTAATAATGGAGAGGGTTACTGAGCCGGCCTTCTCCTGTAATCAGATTGGTGATTACCCCAACTGCTATCATAGTCTTCATCCAGTTGTTGAAGGAACCAAATGCAGAGGTCTACAGCTAAGCACCAGGCCAAACTCTGGGAATCAAGTTGAAGAGAGATCATGAAGATCATGAAGGAGAAATCTACAGAGACAGCTGAAACAAGTTTGTAGAAACTCATGAACTCTAGACCAACAGTTGTGAAGCCTCCATGGGACTGAACTAGGGAGACAGTTTGTGTGGCTTGGCCTACATGAGAGGCCCCGGGTAGTAGGACCAGGATAGATCCCTGGTGCACGAGCTAGCTTGCTGGAGCCCATTCCCTATGGTGGGATGCCATGGTCAGCCTTAATGCAGAGGGGAGTGGCCTGGTTCTTCCTCAACTTAGTGTGCCAGGCTTTCTTGACCTCCTATAGAATTACCCTTTAGGAGGAGTCAATGGGGGTGGGCTGGGGAGGAAAGAATGGTAGAAGAACAGGGCTTAGAATATAAATTAAATTTAAATATATATATATATATACATATATAAAGAATTAGGTCCCAATCTTTCCTTGTTAATTGGACAAATGCTGATGCCTGAAAACTGGCAGTGTTTGGATCTTAATTTCTACGTAAATCTGATTCCTTCAAAGTATTTATGAAGTGGCATGATACTTATAGAGTTACTATGAAATATGCTTGATATACTTAAAAGTAATGACATTTCTTTTAGCTCCACTGTTAACATTCAAGTGACTGAAGAACTTCAAAGTGAAGCAAAAAATAAATCCAAGCCAGAGCAGCTTTGCTCACTGAACCTTACCTGAATGTAAAAGCTGTCTCGATATTCTTTGGCTTAGGGCAATTAACTGCAATGTTTTCAACAGAGATGATGGAAGGGAGAGTTTACCAACATCTTTTAATGAAGAAACATCCAGAAAGTTGATTCCTTCTCTGCCTCTAATGTCCCTTTTCTCCTCAGACAATATCCAAGTACCATGTAAATCTCTGAGTTATAAAAACAAACCATCCAAACACATATTATTTTTTTCTTTTCACAATTATTTAATTGTCTTTCTAATTAATTCCACACTCTGAAATAAATTATTGACTTAGGAGACTCTCTCGTTTTCTGTGACAGCTTTGCCAGTAAACAGGACATTAACAATTCATAATGAGCTGGGACAAGTTTGCTTTTCCTTGTGCTAATTTGCCTCTCCATCAGAGAGAGTTTGACTCTTTCCTTCCTGCCCAGTCTCTTAGGAAGAGAGTGACAAACTGTGCTCAGTGTATGTTGAAATAACAAGCATTGAAAAAAAAGTACAACTAAGTCTTGTCATACCTAGGGAAGCAGAAACAATTGATTGAACTTTTGCTCTTGTCCTTTTTTTGCGTGTTTTCTTCTTCATTTTTGTAGAGACTGACACCTTCCTGACCCTGAGTTCTTGTCAATAGTCTGTGGGTGCTATAGGTGGAGGGTTAAGCTGATTTCCTGTATACACACATGTGCACACATACATGCACACACACACATGCACACACACACACATACACAATGGATCAGACTATTCTTTTATTCTCACTCAGAATATAGCATTTCTGATAAGAAACAAAAATAAGAATGTCAAGAAAAACCCTAATTAGATGATGAAGAATGTATAAGAAAATACAATTCCAATTGATAGAGTTCAGTTTAGAACATAAAGATAGGAGATAATGAAGGGGAGAGGGCCTATTTAATGAGGGAAGAAAGTAGCTTAAGTTTGGAATGGAGTCACAGAGGTAATGAACCATGGTTGGATCAAACTTGAGGTGGTCATCAGAAAGAATACTTGTGTAATGTAAGACTGGGGGCTCTCATGGGGGTTGGATAAAGAAGGACAGGTAGATAAAGGTAAAAAAATAATGTTATTTATACTTTTACATGAGAAATCTTGCTGAGGTCCGTGTGCTACGACAGCTCAGTCATCGGAAAAGTGATGCTGAAAAGTAAGCAGATTTGGGATCCACCTCAGGTATGCATCTCAGTTCTCTCATCTCTCTGAATTAGTAATATATACTTCCTTAAAAGTGAGAATGAGGTCATGGATGCCGATCGGCGATAGAGTACTTGTCTACATACCTGGATTCCATACCTAGCACCCTCACCAATGAAATATGAGAGAGAAAGTGGGAAGAAGGAGAAAATGTAATTTAATGTGGAATTGATATGTAGTAATTAATAAATGATAGTAAATATTATATACTATGTATATTATTTTAAATATGTAAAGTTGCAGCTTACTTGGTAGCATTCTTACTGAGTTTGTACAAGCCTCTGAGTTCAGTTCCGAGCATCATACAAATGGGACCATGCATATGGTGGCACATCCAATTATGGGAGTAGAGGTAAGGGTCATGAGTTTATCATCCAGGGTACCATATTGAGGTCAAGGCAAACAAAGACTTGCTTCAAACTAAATGAACACAATTAAAGTGAATAAGATAAATATGTATGATACTTGCATTATATCCTTGATATTAAATTATACTGTAAGAGACATAGCATTGAATGAATTTCCAAAGTTTGGATACTGGAGCTTTTGGTTAACTTGCTAAGCAGGAGGATATTGGGTCTTTGATTTGCAGTTCTCTCCGTCTCTTATGCCAGCTCTGGTGGAGGACTTTGGAATGAGAAGTCTCCCTATTGCCAGAGAATGCCTAACCATTCTCCTAGATGGATAGATCAATTGATAAACAAATGGAAACAGGAACCCCAGAAGATAAGTTTTAATTGTACGGGCTAATGGAATCAGGGCAGTCAAGGAGAGGAGCAATGAGAAGCTGCATGAGGGAGAATATTATGCAAATTAGTCTGGAAATCGCTGGTAGCTACACTATCTCCAAGAAAACATTCCTGCTAATTCAAGGAGATTTTTCTTTTCTCTACACAAAACAGAAGAACTTTAGAAGAATCAGATAGACTTTGGACATCCCCTGCCTCCTTGAAAGGGCACACCTCTCACAAGTAGGTCAAGGCATTAGTTTGCTACCAGGAAACAAATTTTAATGAATCTTGACCAAGTTTTCTGTCTTTCTGCTCCCTTCTTTTTGTGTTCAGCATGGACTATAGTCTTCAAAATATAGAATTCATGTTGTGATTAAGGCATAGTTTTATACTTTTTTTCATAAATAAATTCAGCTGGATGGGACACTAAACTCATTGAATAGTAGGTCTGAAATATTTTTGTATGAGTTTTTAGGTGCATTTGTGCTTGTTTGTACGATGGGCACATATTGAAATACACACATGAAAAGATTTACTTTTCTAATCCCACCAATGTATTCGTCACTGTCCAAAACTGGATACACAAAGCCTGCAGAGCCAACCAAAACCTAAGGAAACCAGATGAGTGACATTGTCTCATTTTGCCCCACCCTTTTTCAAGAAAATGTGCTTAAGGATGCAGAAAGATTGGACTGCAGGGCTTCTTCCAATGTCATCACTCATTTCAAGCATCATCCCTCTCTGACCTTAGTTTTGCCATCTGTAAATAGGGAATCACATTTAAAAATCCACACAACTGGACCGGGTCTGCAGAAAGAAAACATTCCCATGCGCTATCTAGTCTCATTCTTATTCATATCACCGGATTTGATTTATTCACAGAATTTTGACGATCATACTTTTAAATCATTCCTAAAGCTGTCAGTAATTTACATCACAGTTGAACGAGAAGATTGAAAAATTGCATATTCATACAAGTACAAATCATTTCATTCAACTTCTCTATGGACCTCAAGCAAAGGAACTTTAGTTTAAATTTTCATCAACACGGGTACTTGGTAGCTGTCCCTGCTCATTTGCAAATAGCTACCTACAATACTGCATTCCAATTTGTAGTCTGGGGCACGCTTGTTCCCTTTCATAAATCACTTTCGAATATTTTCCTAGAAAGTGCCTTATATGACTGATAGTGTTTTCCAAGACCATCATACAAACAACTAACCTGGATTTGTTTAAGTACCTCCTTTAGGTCTAGCAGTGAGTTTTGGCAATTAGAAAACTATTAAGGAGGCATATCGAGAGCTGTGGTTAACCAAGAGCTCAAGTTCAGAGGTATTGATTTCGTGAGGCCAAGCAGAATGCATCTTCCCATACTTCTGTCAAATGATGTCTCAGAAGGAGAAATGAGCATGTACAGAAGTTGTGGGAGAAAATTCTACACAATAAAAAGGACTGATATGACAAGCGATAGTGGAGAGAAATAGCAGAAGCAGCACACAGATACATTAAATGGTTGTGTATGGTGTGGGCTGAGCAACTTTTGGAGTATCGTTCACAAAGTAGACAATGTTTCCCTATAGCTGTATAGTAAGCAGCCTGCCTGTCTTGCTCTGATAAAAAAAATAATATAAAATCATAGTGGGAACCAGTTAGAGCACCCATTAAGAGCTGGAGCTGTGGGGTCACCATACTCTGTAGATGGCATTCTGGGACCACCAGGCCCCAAATCATGATGCGGAGGACTTATTGTTAATTATGAAAACATGGTCTTAGCTCTAGCTTGTTTTCAACTCGTTGTTATAACTTAAATTAATATCTTTCTATTAATCTGCCTGCTGTCACATGGCTAGTGGCTTTTAACTCTCCTCCTCCATGTCCTGTTTCCTCTGCATCTGGATGGAAACTCCTCCTTTCTTCTTTCTAGAGACCCCTCTGCCTCCAGAAGTCCTGCCTAATCTCTTCTTTCCTTGGCCATTCAGCTATCTATTAAACCAATCACAGCAACATATCTTCATACAATGTAAAAGAATTTTCTGCAACAGTACTCTTTCTTTTTCCCATAGGGTACAAAGAGAGAAAAATACATAAATAAAAATAAAACATAAATTAAGATTAAAAAAAGAAAGAGCCCTGACATGACATCGTGAGACAAGGAACAACCAAAGATGCTGCTAGCCATGCAGCCTATCCTTATGGGTAGTTTGTTTCCCCACTGAGACTCCCTTGAAGCAAACTAAGTTTTCATTTGCAAATAATTATTAATTGGAGATAACTTCTGGTTTAGGGTTGGGGGCATCAGTTGTAGAATACTATCTCATGCAGGTCCATATAGGCTCTGTGCAGGCTGCCACAGTCTGTGAACTCATATGTATATTGATATTGTTGATGTAGAAGGTCTTATTTCCTTGGTGTCTTCTATTCCCCTCTGGGTTTTATACTTTTTCCAGTCCCTCTTCTGCAGGTTTCCCTGAGTCCTGTGGGGAGGGACTTGATGGATATATCCCATTTAGGGCTGGGTGCTCCAAGGTCTTTCATTCTCTGCATAATACCTGGCTATGGTTCTTTGTATTTGTTCCCATCTGCTGCAGGAGGATGTTCTCTGATGAAAGCTGAGCAAGGCACCGATTGGCTTCCCTGGCTGGTGTGTTAGATGTATGTTTTAAGGGTTGACCATTTGGTGTTGGATAACCAATTTGAGTTCTCTTCTCCTGGGAAGACTCTTTCTTCTGCTGCCAGCATCTGTTAAGTGCCTATAGTTCTTTGTGTAGGGTCAAGGCTTCCTGGGCTTTCCCCTGACCACATGTCTGGCCATGTCTAAATGGCGATGTTGGTGAGACTTTATAAGTGCAACAAATGGGAACTTAATTCAAAACTAAGCAAACTGCATAGTTGTGTAGCCCAGTTCTAACAGACATCTACAGTAAAATTAAGGTTCAAGGATCACTGTGAAAGAAGAGACCAGACAGATTTTAAGAGACAGAAGATCAGGGAGTTTGCTTTGACACTGTATCTTGTAGGATTTCCAGAAGCTATACCCACAAAATCCCAAGCTGGTTTTGCAGTAAGAGAGCAAAGAAGATTGTAATGCATTGGTAGAAACATCAGAGAGGTGGGTGGTTCTTGGAAGATGGGGTAACTCAACTATCTGCCTTGGATTCTGTCTGACAACAGTCTTAGTACTTTGATAGGTAGAATACTAGGATCTTGTTAAATTAATTCTTTCCTAAAGACTTTTTAACTGTCAAAATTTTAGGTTCAACTAGTAACAAGATGTTAGGTCTGACACAAGGGAGAGGTCATAGACTGACTATTTAGTAGACTAGAGATTGCCTAGGATAAATTGTCATTAGGTCTGGTCCTGCAACATTCTAAACTCTCCAGTTGTTGAAGCTGTAACAAACCAACATCTGCAGATGTAACATACTTTCAGGAATTTTCATTTCATTTCCTCCTGTTGGTCTAGCATGACATTTTGGGTATATGAGGGGCCACATATTATTAATTAAACATTATAATGTCCCACATAGCTAGGAAGGTTTATTGCTAGGATTTGCCATAGATGAAGTTAAGGAGTGGGCAGGACAGAAATCTTTAGGAGAAAGAAGTTGCCTGTAAAGACACTTAGATCATATAAAAGAGACTGGCTATCATAACCTAATCTGCCTTAAACACAGTTTTTTAATTTAATTATTTTTATGTTATGTGAATGGGTGTTTTACTTGTATGTGTATATCTCTGTGTCACATGTGTGCAGTACCCATAGATGGCAGAAGAAGGCTTAGATTTCCTAAGAATGGAATTACAGACTGCTGTTAGCTGTCATATAGGTGTTGGGCAGATAGGTGCACTTTTGAGCCCTGGTCCTTTAGAATACCAGCAAGTATTCTTACAGCCATGATATTCATCCCACACTATGACTTTCAAAAATGTACTTTGTGTCTGTTATAACATTTATATGTGATATATAACAGGATTGATATGGTTACAATTAAATAATCAAGAACACTTATTGGCCCGAGTAACAGGTGAAGAAAACATGCATTTTAAATTTAATTTAAATAATAAAATTTACAAACTTTAAAAGGTCTATCTTAGCTATATATTTCTCCTATATTTAGAGTAATCTCCACTCTATGATCCATATTACTTATATCTGGAATATTGAAACAAAACTATTATCTTCTAATTTTAGTTTCAGATGTCAATGAAATATATTATAACAGTACAGGATGTTTAAAACATTTTAAAACCAAGACTGTCCTTTTGATGTACTAAATATTACTAATAATATTAACAAGTATGATATCAGACCTGTTAGAAATCGGAGTTTTATAGCCTTTGTAAGGATAACTAAATCTTACTTTTTATTTAAATGGTCAGACATAGAAATGGGACACTGGAAGGAGTCACTGTGGCAATGTACTTTTCCTGTTAATTAGCAAAATACAGATACTGTTTGATTTATTTTATTATTTTATTATATTATAGGACATGGCAGATAGCAATGCAATCAAGAAACATCAGTTCTTAAGACATAAAATTATGGTGTTATAAGAGATTGATGTATTTAGAATAATTTTGACAGGAGCAGTTGATCCAAATCACTGGGTATCTTTAGCTAGAGTAGCTGTAGTTAATGTTCAGTTTTATGAACAAGATTTTTAAAGCCAAATTATACTATATAATGAAAAAATTTTGTGTAGCTAGTGAAAATACTTGAATCCTTTAAACATGGAAACTAGCTTTGAATAAGGATGCAATTTGGGGTGATCAAACAATCATAACTAAAAACATAATTAATGAAAAATATTGATTCAATGTAGTTTTTAG
>JAQHUG010000227.1:2562906-2579464 GCA_028555095.1 Dicrostonyx torquatus | reverse complement strand
TGTGCGAGTGAAAAGCTCCAGTGGGCACAATCAAAAGGTCTCTACTCACTGATTTGTGGGCTCTATCTCCTGGAGCTTGCCAGATTCTCACAGGGAAATTTCTGGAGGAATGTCTGTATTTCAGCAGGAGCTGGAGAAACCAACTGACCTGGAATGAGAAATGCCCAATTGCACTCTCCTCCGCATGTTTATCACCTCCCAACCAAAGAAGCAAAAGAACAAAGCAGCATGGGTGAAGTTTACAGTCTAGAGAGCCAGGCTCATTATAAAACTGAAACACAAAAGACAATAGAAAACCATTTCCTACACACTGTAGTTCCAATACTACATTATTGATGATATTTATGCCAGTAGATTATGTCTAGCTATCAAGAAATTTTCCTGTAAGATGTATTTAAATTCAAGAACAAAAAAACAGCAAGAGGAAAAGAGTGTAAACTTTGAAAGTTTATACAGCATATATGGCAGGATTTAAAATTAAAATGATTAGCATGCTGAGGGCTTTAGAGATCAGGAAGAAGAGGACAGCATTGTGAGCAGAAGGGTGAAAATCCTAAGAAAGAAATACAAAACATCAGAAACACTGTAGCAGAAACGAAGAACACCTTTGATGGTCTTGTTAGCAAACTGGCCATGGCAGAGGAACGAATTTCTGACCTTGAGGACATCACAACAGGAGCCTGCAAAATTGAAAAGCAGAGAAAAATAAGGAGGAAAAAATTCTGCAACAAACAGAGTATTCGAGAACTGTGGCAGAGCTGCAAAAGTGTAAGATGCATGAAATTTGAGAGAAAAAATAGAAGACATATTTAAAACAATGATGACCAAGAGTTTCACAAAATTAACCCCAGATGCCAATTTACAAATCTAGTAGCCAAAGAGAACTCTGAGCAAGACATATTACAAAAACTAAACACCAGCCCATCACGTTAAATTACAGAAAATGAGAAGCAAAGGAATGATTCTGAAATAAGGCAGAGGGGAAACAGCACCTTTGCTATGGAAGGACAAAGCTAAGGATTACATCTGATACCTCAGAATCTATGTAAGCAAAAAGCAAGGGGAGGGAGATGTTTAATGTGTTGAGACTAAGACAAAAACAGCACCCTGAAATCAACTCCTCTGTTAAATTACCCTTCGGGAGTGAAGAAAAAGAGGACTTTCTCAAGTGAACAAAAATTGAGAGTCTTTGTTGGTAATTGGAAAGGAGAGAGTTGGGGGATCTTTAAAATAAGATAGAATATTTATAGGTGTGTGTACATACGTATATAATATAAGCTTGGATCTATAAATGAAATTTATGGATTTGTAGAGCATTTGAATAGGAAGGAATGACTACAACTTTAAGTTCTATCATTCTGAAATTAGTTAACAGCTAATCCAATAATAATAGGAATAATAATATAGATAGTAGATAGATATCACGCTACATATATATGTTTATGCACAAGTGGATTGAGTAACAACAATTATAAAGGAAATAAGGAAGAAGAATTGGAATTATTTTATTTCAAAGGATTCACATGGCCCACAAATCAGAATATGTTGTTTGGAATACTGTGTGAATTTAGAAGAAATACAACTAATTTACTAAGAAGGAAGAATGAAAACATGCCAGATGCTCAATTAAAATCACACACAGACAAACACAATAGTGTAAGGCAATAGGAGTACAGAACAAATTCGACAAAAAATAGCAGCAAATATAATAGGTACTCACCAGGATATTAATAACTCTTTTCCATCTCAGTGCTATAAATGCACTGACTAAATGAGATATTATTAAAGTGGGTCAAAAGTGAAGACCAAACTATACATTTTCCACAAAAACCTCAATATATATATTCGAACACATACAGATCCAAAGTGAAAACTAATACTAATTGAAACAAAACTTGTGGCTCAATCTCAGATTTATCTGGATAAGAAGAGTATCACAAATTAATGGTGACATCATTTTTCCCATAAGACGCAGAAACCCTAATAAGTATGTATTTAACCATGATAGGTGAAGCAAATGTAACAGAATGACAAGGAAAAACAGTGCATCTGTTGTTAGGTACCTCAGTATTCTGCTAACAGAAATGACCCTGTTTAATATGCAGAAAATCAGTAAGGACATAGTCAAACTCTGCACCAGTCATCAGCTGAATACAGTGGACTGTAGAGCATCTCTTTCAAAAACAGCAGAACACACATTGCTACCCAGTTCACATGGGACATTTAGCAATGCAGGTCACATTCTAGACCATAAGATGTTCTAAATTTTAAGAGAAATTGTGCAAAGTCTATGCCTAGATGACCAGAACACAGTGAAATTAAACTCGAAATCTCTAAAAGAAAGGCATCTAGAATATCCCCTAATGTTTGGGGATTGATGAACACACTTCTAAATAACAAAGATTGAAAAAGAAATCTTCAGAGAGACTAAAGCTTGAATTAAATCAGAGATGTGTACAAAATCTGTGGGAAACATGGAACTTTACAATAGCAAATGACACACATTAACAGAAAATAGGACTACATAAATTTAATTATTTGTTTCCAACAAAAAAAATTTTGAGAAAAAAGAGTAAGGGAAACCCAAAGTAAGGAGAAAAAATAAAAGTGAATAAAGAATTAATGAACTTCAAAAAGACAGACTAATGGAGAAAAATTAGTGAAACAAAAAGCAGGTTTCTTAGAAGTCAGGAAAATCGATTAGCCCCAACTCAATCTAAAAACAAACTATAAATAAGCTATCTGAAGATTAAGCTTTAATATTTATGTATATGTGTACGTGCATGTGTATCAGAGTGTGGGCATCTTTAGAAGCAGTGGACATAAGAACCCAGAGTTACATACAATTCTGATCCCTGTGAAATGTGGCCTGGGAACTTCTGCAGAAACTATTGTCTAGTAACTGCTGATCCATTTGTCTAGCTCCAATATGCTATCTGAGTAATATATCTGTTTGAAGTTGAAATAATAATTACCATATAAAAAGATAGTACTAGGTTTCACGGTGTTTCCAAGTGAATTATACCACCCAGTTAGGATAGTAAATGTGGTTTCTCTTCAGTATCTTTCAAATATAAAAGCAGAAGAACATTTCCCTGACTCGTTTGGTGATGAAAGCGTTACACAAAAGCAAAATCAGATAAACAAAGTTCAAGGAACAAAACCACAGACCATATTTCTGATGAACACAAATGCAAGAATTCTCAACTAAATACTAATAGAAATCTCTGAACAGTACTGGTAGGGAATTGTTCAATACCACAAGGGGATAATTTATGCCAAATAAACAAGGTAGATTTAGCACTCAACAATCATAGGCTGAAGATGAAGCTCTATGGTTGGTCTTGGTTGACCTACAAACTTCCGAGGCTCAATCTGTGCCTACCTAAAACATTACTATTGATCATTCATCACATCAAGAAGCAAAAAGGAAAAAAATCTTATAATGAGAAATAGTATAAAACTCTGGCAAGAGAGAACAAAGAACAATTAACCTATTATAGGAAAATGCCATCTGCAAATAAGGATACTTTTAATTCTTTGATTTCAATTTGCATGACTTCCATTTCTTTTTCATGTCTCATTGCTTCTGCTACTACTTCCAGTACTCTGCTGACTAGAAGTGGTGGGAGTGGATATTTGTGTCTCCTATGGTAACATGGAAGAAAAACTGTTTTTTTTCCAAGGTGATTATGGTGATGGCTCTAGGTTTCACACACGACCAGTGTTTTGTGGAGATAATTTTGTCTATTTTTAAATAATTGAGAAATTTTTATTTTAATCTGAAGTAGATATTAACTTTGTTTAATGCTTTGTCCCTAGGTCTGTTGTGATAGCCATGTGGGTTTTATTTTTCATTCTGTTAATGTGAAATTCATATATTAAACCTTAAACCCAAGAGGGGTACGCAGAAATAGATAGATAGATGATAGACACATAGATAAATGCATAGATACATAGATAAAAGATAGATAGAAGCAGATACAGAAATAAAATAAAATAATATTACACATTTACATATCTTACTAAGAACATATAGATTACTTCTAAGAAAACACCACTAATTCACACACACTATTAAGTAATGTATTAGTTTAAAAATGTTACAATCTATAAAATTCCAATTATATGACCTTCTAGAAAAGACAAAATTATGAGTATAGTAAAAACATCACCTACACCTAGGGACTGTGGGAGAAGTGATGAATAGGAGAAATAAAGTAGATTTTTAGTGAGCTGAAATTACTCTCTATGGTCTACAATAGTAGATACAGGTAATTATAAGCTTGTCTAAATCCTTAGGATGTGTCCCACAAGGATTGAGTCATAATATAAACACTGCCATTGCCTTGACCTTGGAGTTTTCACCTTTCAGAACTGTTAGAAATAAACTTCTATTTTTGCTAAGCTACCTGGTCTATGATATTTTGTGTGCGGGTCAGTAGCCCCAAACATGCTAAGATATAACTAAAGATTGGCACTGAGTGATAATGACACATCAGCCTAAGTTCAACAGTTGTACCACCTTTCCTTTACAGTGGGTGTGTGAACAGCTAGAGGTTAGGCATTGCCATTGACTTGGATATGAAGAAACATATTTTCTATTCCGTTTTGCTGTGAACCCTAAAGCTTCTCCTGATCAGTTTGTTTATTATTATTACAAAACAATAAATGCTAGAGAGAGCCTCTGTAGCTTCTTTTGGTCATCCTGGGACAATATAAGAGCCAGAAGAAATGCATGACACCAAGGAAACATGACATTCTAAGTACAACAGGACTGATGCACATAAGAAATCCCAGAGTCTGGGTGAGGGAGCATTCACAGGGCCTGCACGGTTCTGCACCAGAAGATGTTCTGGAGTAGAAAGAAGAAAGGGACACATGCCCCCATCCATAACCCAAAAGCTATCTCCAACTGATAACCAGTTGCAAATGAAAATTTAGCTTCAAGTGGAAAATTGTCAAGGTGAATTTGTGGGTGTGTATTTATGCATACACATGCATGTGGAGTGTGGCTCCAGTATGAGTGTTTGTGCCACTACCTATATTCATACTCTCTCTAACCTTACTGTTTGATTAGAGGTTCTAATGGAGGAACAGAGATAACTAATAAACTAGATTGAGGAAGTCTATATTGGAAAAGTCTTCTTCAACTCACTGGCAAAGATTCAGAGGTATGTATGGGTGTGTGGGAGAAACATGTCACTATAAGGGAGCAAGGTAATGTCTGCCAAGCCAGCCAGCTGAACCCAATCATCCCTGGTGACCAATGTGGCACCAAGTATCCTAACCAGATTGCCCTTCGATCCTCATAACTTAATTCTCATGGTGGGTCCATAGAGCAAGTTTGTACACTATGAAAGCCCTGACCTCGTGAATGATTCAGAACCAAAATACGATCTGGAGGAAATTTGGTTTTGCCAAGCTTCTCCTCACCTTATTTACCCACCCTTTTTCCTGCCATGTGAGGTGCCAGAATTTCTCCTCCACATAGGACACAAAACAATATTCTATATGCTTAGAAGTAGAGGTCTGCTTTCCTGAAACCGAATTTCCTGGTCCATTGATCTCAGATATACAATATCAAGAACCAGGAGAAGTAAGTTTGTGTTATTTATAAATTATGCCATCTCTAATACCTTGTCATGGCATCTTGAAAGATGAAGGTGGTCTTCTAGACTAAAGATGTAGAGAGGCAAACGATCACCTTTCTGAGCATTTAAAACACCCAACAAACAGTGGATCTAATCTCCATAAGCTCTTAGTCATATCTTATGCACTGTGACACGTTATTTAGGATTACTAGTAAGAAAAAGCCTGGGACAAGTCCGTATTTCTGCTTATTTGGACATGTAAATCTGTATAGATAATGCCAATGTAGATGGCTTTAATGCATAATGCTTCATTCTACCAGCTGGGACCATCAGTACATGATCAGTAGCTGTTGTCTGAATAATGGGATAAAGAAGAATAAAAACCACCATCAAGATGTTAAGCTGCTTAAAAACTTCACATCATGGTGCACAGCTCTAAAGGAAGATTGAGAGTTCAAGACAAGACTGAGATATATAGTACACTGAATGCTATATAAACAAACCTAAATTTATAGCAATTAAAAATGCACAGCATGGAAGGCATGAAGGTTCTTGCACTCACAGAAAAGCAATAGGGAAACCAGAAATGTTAAACACACAGGGTTGTCTCTTCAAAGGGAGGTTGTCTCTTTTGCCCAGAAGATTGGCACAGACATGGTTAATAGCCTGATGACTTTTGCACTATTTGTGTAGCTGAGACCACAACAAATTCTCCTCCAGACCCTTATCATGAGCTTGCCAATGTATAGAACCTATTATTATGAAAGGTGTTACATGTAGTTAATCTATGACTCCATTTTCATAGTAGATATCAAATGTATTTTACAAGGACTTTCAATGAAGTCATGCCTTAAGCTTTATTGTATGCATGGGATTGGATTAGTTGCAGGAAAACTTTCCCACCAAACTGTGCTGTGCGTGCTACAGCTAAAATAAACGTTTCAAGGTCAGATTCTAGGAGTTTAAACCCACATGGGCTACTGTGTTGTGCTGAACCAAACTAATTTCTTGCCTCTCATGGATCGCTACTCTGTAGGTCGTGGTTTTCACAGAGATCTCTGCAACACATGAGTGTCATTCTGAGGGTCTGTGCATGCTAATGTGTGCATTTGGGTAGGAGAGCTGGAAGTAGGGGAAGGAATAATGTGAATGTAGGAATATAAACAGAGGCTTCTAGAATTTCTATAGGGATGCATCATCTTTATACTGGTTCTATTTTTTGCTTAAAAGGAACTAACCATGAAATGTATGTTTCCTATGTGTTTGTAAATAGTTTAATAAAAGTAGAAGATATTATAATTTTTGATGTATTTGAAAAATCAGGTGGCAGTTTCATTTCCTTCTTGCTGCTAACACTTTATTTCTTCTTGTCATCTTCCCATGCATTTCTTGTGTTGTTCTACTCCTAGTGTATATATCATTTCTCATCTCCCCTTATACCCAGCAATATCCAATTTTTTCTCACACTGCTAAATCATCAGTATGACTGTATTGTCACTATTCATGTAACAGTACTCGCACAGCATTACCACATGAAAGCTAAACATCTATCAAAACCTTACTATTGCCGGGCGGTGGTGGCACATGCCTTTAATCCCAGCACTCGGGAGGCAGAGGCAGGCGAATCTTTTTGAGTTCGAGACCAGCCTGGTCTACAAGAGCTAGTTCCAGGACAGGCTCCAAAGATACAGAGAAACCCTGTCTCGAAAAACCAAAAAAAAAAAAAAAAAAAAAAAAAACCTTACTATTGGGCACAGAAGCTTTTTGTCTTTTGATATTATGATGCCTGCCTATAGCCATCTTAGATTCAGATGCCTTTCCCAGAGTTTGTTTTCATTTTCTTTGAGAAGATATATTGAATGGAATCAATAAACAAGTTATGCAAATATTCATATAGTTAAATGTAATTTCTGGGGCTCTCTTTCTTAAAAAGAGCCAGATGTCTAGCTTTTGATTATGCACTTTCCAAAAGTCCAACTTCCTAGTCTCCAGATCCTATGACCTATATTCCCTTCTAAAGCACAGTACATTTATTTCTGTTCCTGTAGATGTCACGACACTCTGTCTCTTTTTTCTTTACATTTTACTGAAAATTTTTTACATATGATATATTTTCATCATATTTTTCTCCACTCTCCCACATCCTCCCCAGTCAAAGAACCCTCTTTAATTTCTGTTGCCAGCATAATTCTAATAGCAAACCAAACCATGCATTTCTTAACTAGAAGTGGAGTTAAATTAACACCTAAAGTCAAGCTTGTTCTGGACTTTTATTTCCCTTACTCCCAGACGTAGAAGATATGGTTTTACCTTCTGCATGAGGACATCCCTGGCTTTGTAGATCAGCATAGACTGGTGTTGGAAAAGTGTGGAATTGTAATCACCTGGCTTATTTCTAGTATTGGGAGGAACACCAGCATTGAAACAAATATATATGAAAAAGCAAAATGGATGCAGTATTAAGCAGCCAACTTCTTGCTATTCTGGCCTGAGTAGGTGAAGAAAATGCATAAATAAAAATTAAATGAAAGAAAGGGTCTAAAAAAAATCACACAAAAGGAATGAAAGTGAAACTCAGAATGCAAATATAATTATACTTCTTTGGTGAAGCCCATAACCAGATTTTAGCAAAGCCCATCTGACTTATTCATCGAATTGCAAAATGAGAGAATATAAATCAGAGTTGACAACAAGGTCTTATTTCTCTGTTTAGAAGTTGTAACTGAATAATAAATCATACAGACCCAGCATTGTGTACTTCTCAGGGCTCGATTCCATGCTCATCGTTGGTACCTACAAACAATATTTCCTACGATGTGATACACGTGGAAAGCAAACCTCCTTCCTGCTGCCTCCTGCTGTTCTAATTAAGAAAGTCAGTGAGGATGGAGTGGATTTGCCTGCAGGAACCAGCAGGCAGAGAAATGGCTACCCACCTGAAAAACACTCAGGATTTGGTCCTCTGATTGTCACGATCAAGTTATTTTTAAAACACAGTTTTCTTACTTTAATATTTCATGCCAAACGTGGCTATCTGTTAAAAGTTTAAACACTCAGCAGCATAGAGAACAATAAATTATAGTTTTAGGACATTCTCCCTTTCAGTTTTCCCAAATATTGCAGAATTAATTGTCAGTGTAATTTAACTGTCTATCTTACAATATTTAACTTATATGCTTACATATATGTACATATACACATATACATAAAATATGCACACAAACAGGCACATGTGTTTAGTGTAGGCTTCTATTGGCAGAAGTGATGCCATAGTGCTTAGATTCATCCCAAGGGAACTTTGCACCAGAGAGCAATGGTATACTATACTTCCTCAATCAGAGTTATTTCCTGTAGGCGAGGACTGTTCATTTGTTCCCGGCTGCCCAGATCTGAGGCTACTCATTCATTTCAGGCCTCCCAGACCCGAAATAATCACACAGACTGTATTAATTAAAACATTGCTTGGCCAATTACTTAGGTGAATTGCTAGCTAGCTTTTATATCTTAATTTAACTCATTTCTATTATTTTATATTTTACCATGAGGCTCGTGGTTTACTGTTAAAGTTCCCTGGCATCTATCTTCTCCAGCAGCTACATGGCTTCTCCCTCTCTCTGCCTACTTTCTCATCTATTTGTCCTTGGAATTCCTGCCTTACTTTATTCTGTTCTGTAATAGGCTTAAGGAAGATTATTTATTAATCAATGGTATACACAGAGGAATCCCACATCAATTCCCACCTCTTGACAATTGAGAGTATGGTAATAGCAAAATACTTCAAGAATCACCTGATTGCTTTTGTGGATGGGCTGCATGTGGGCATGGGCTGAAGTCCATTTGCTTCACCGGGGAAGTGACAATCTATGACTGGCACTAAGGCAATGTCAATGTACAAGATGGTCAAGCACACCTGGTAATTTGTTGTGCAGTAATTACTGATGGTCAAGACCCTGGTTTTTAGAACAGTCCCAGTGGTAATGGGAAACCTACTGGAACCTATCACCATGGAAACTCCTAACAAGTACTTTTTCTTTTGTGGGGGAGATTGTAAAAGTGCCTGGAGGCCATGGAGAATAGCAGCAGCATCCAGAAGAAATACTTCACAGTGGGATTAAGGTGAAGATCACACAGGTAACTTCTTGCTCTACTCACTTAGGAGCAATGCTCTACATCACAGTGGGAGTCAGAGTCTGCCTAGCCATGGATTGTGATGAATTCTGGTTGGCTTAATTTCAACATAGGGATAACATCAGCTCAGATCAAAAGAATTTTGAATACTCTGAAGCCTTATGAGAAGTGGCTACACTGAGGGCAGTTGTGAATGTGAGGTATTGAAGGATTACAACTCAGAGTCTCCATTTATGGGTATTATCTGTGTGCAGTTTCACGATATAAATTCTTTAGATTTTTTGCAAAGAAATAGAGTGGACAGAAAGTCCTGGGGGACCACAGCTACTCCCTGTGAAGCTGTTGCAGGGTGATACTGCCCCAGGAAAACCAGGGATTCCCACTTTTACAGTCTTCTGAATCCAGCCACCCCAGATTCTGAGACTCAATGCTTACCTCTAGTCTTTCTACAGCTGGTTCCAGCCAGCCTATTACTACTGGGGCAGGTGGTTCTTCCTGGTTTCTATTGAAGGAACTGCTATCTCTGTCCTCCATTCCCCAGGAAACAGTCTTCTGTCCTGCCTTTGGCCCCTTCTCAAGTTGAAGCTCTCTCAGGTATGTGGGACTAAGGGCTTTTGACCTCCACCAATTCTCCACTTGGAGGTCAAAAGCCCTGAGTTCCTTTCTAGTGGCTAAAGTCTGACTTGAACCTTCTTCCTTAGGTTATACCACCCCCATACGTGAACCCGGGGAAGAAGCTGCTCTAACGACCTCTTTTCCTTCCTTTCTGACTTATCTCCAGGTGTGCTGTCCCTGTGCTCTCCTTTTAGATGCAGTTGGTTACATATGTTTCACACTTTGTTATGTAAACTGAATTTAAAAGCATGCTTTTAGTATCTGTGCTGTTGGGGTTATATTTAGGAATTGGTCTCCTGTGCCAATGAGTTCAAGTGTATTTCCCACTTTCTCTTCTATAAGGCTCAGTTTGGCTGACTTTATGTTGAGGTCTTTGATCCATTTGGACTTGAGTTTTGTGCATGGTGATAGATATGGGCCTATTTTTATTCTTCTACATGTTGATGTCCAGTTATGCCAGCACCATTTGTTAAATATGCTTTCATTTTTTCCATTTGATATTTTTTGCTTCTTTGCCAAAAATCAGGTGTTCGAAGGAGTGTGGATTAATACCCAGGTCTTCTGTTCAGTTCCATTGGTCCTCCTATCTGTTCTTATGCCAATACTAGGCTGTTTTCAGTACTGTAGCTCTGTAATAGAGTTTGAATATAGGAATTGTGATGCCTCCAGAAGTTCTTTTATTGTACAGGATTGTTTTGGCTATCCTGGATTTTTTTGCCTTTTCATATGAAGTTGAGTACTGTTATTTCGAGGTCTATGAAGAATTTTGCTGGGATTTTGCATGGGCATTGCAATGAATCTGTAGATTGCTTTTGGTAAGATTGCCATTGTTACTGTGTTAATTATGACTACCCAAGAGCATGGGAGATCTTTCCACTTTCTGGTGTCTTATTCATTTTTCTTTCTTTAAAGATTTAAAATTCTTGCCATACAAGTCTTCCACTTGTTTGGTTAGAGTTACTCCAAGATATTTTATACTATTTGTGGCTATTGTGAAGGGTGTTGTTTCTCTTATTTCTTTCCCAGCCCTTTTATCATCTGTGTACAGGAGGGCTACTGATTTTTTTGAGTTAATCTTGTATACTGCTACATTACTGAAAGTGTTTATGAGTTGTAGAAATTCCTTGGTAGAATTTTTGGGATCGCTTATGTAAAGTATCATATCATCAAAAAACAGTGAGAGTTTGGCTTCTTCTTTTCCGTTTTATATCCCCCTTGATCTCCTCTTGGTGTCTTATTGCTCTAGCTAGGACCTCAAAAACTATATTGAATAGATATGGAGAAAGTGGACAACCTTGTCTTGTTCCTGATTTCAGTGCAATCACTGGGAGTTTCTTTCCATTTAGTTTGATGCTGGCTGTTGGATTGCTGTATATTGCCTTTATTATGACTGAGAGAAACAATTAATAAATGGGACCTCCTGAAACTGAAAAACTTCTGTAAAGCAAAGTACACGGTCAACAAAATGACAGCCTACGGAATGGAAAAATATCTTCACTAACCCCACATCAGACAGAGGTCTGATCTCCAAAATATGCAAAGAACTTAAGAAATTGGTCATCAAAAGAACAAATAATCCAATAAAAAAATGGAGCACAGACCTAAACAGAGAACTTTCAACAGAGGAATCTAAAATGACTGAAAGCCACTTAAGGAAATGTTCAATATTCTTTGTCATCAGAGAAATTCAAATCAAGACAATTGTGATATTCCATCTTACTCCTATAAGAATGACCCAGATCAAAAACACTGTTGACAACTTTTGCTGGAGAGGTTGTGGGGAAAAGGGGCCACTCCTGCATTGCTGGATGGAGTGCAAGCTGGTACAGCCACTTTGGATGTCAGTGTGGTGATTTCTCAGTAAATTAGCAAATAATCTTCCTCAAGACCCAGTAATACCACTTTTGTGTATATATCCAAAGGATGTTCAATCGTGCCACAAGGACATGTGCTCAACTATGTTCATAGCAACATTGTTTGTCAGAGCCAGAACCTGCAAACAACCTAAATGCCCCTCGACCGAAGAACAGATAAGGAAAATGTGGTACATTTACACAATGAAGTACTACACAGCAGAAAAAAATAACAACTTTAATTTCGCAGGAAAATGGATGGAGCTAAAAAACATTATTTTGAGTGAGATAATCCAGACACAGAAAGACAGTTATCACATGTACTTAGTCATAGGTGGTTTTTAAACATAAAGCAGAGAAAATCAGCCTACAAACCACAATTCCAGAGAGTTTAGACCACAATCAGGACACTAAGAGAGACTTACACAGATCTAATCTACATGGGAAGTAGAAAAAGATAAGATCTCCTGGGTGAATTGGGAGAATGGGGACCTTGGGGGACAGTTGAAGGGAAGAGGAGAGGGGCAAGGAGGGGAGAAGAGAAAAATGTAGAGCTCAATAAAAATTAATAAAAAAAAAGAAAGCATGCTTTTACAAAAAAAATTAAACCTAGCCCTCCTCAGACATTTTTACCTTGAGTCAGCTCTTATGGTTCTCCCTTCTGTACATACTGTGGTATCATACTCTCTCATTATAACCAATGCTATACTACTTAGGTTGTCAAAATACAAATACAAGGTCTGGGTAACTTTCTTCTTTTCATAATGTGTCCAGCTCTACATACTTCATTGTTGGGAGGTCTTGAGGGCAGAAGTCTATCATGGCCTGGAAGATCTCTCCAAAGTTTGGCGACATGAGGGACTCCCTCTCCAGTGAGACTTCCTGCACTCTACCTGCCATTATCTGGAGAATGTCTCCAGGCCCACAGAACTGACTTTATCTGAAAGCTCTCTCTAAGCCTGGATGTTTGACTTCTTTCTAGTGTGACCCTTGGCACAGTTTCTTGGTAGAAGTTTTCTTCCTGATGTCCATATGGTAACTAAAACTTGTACTAGCTTTGCTATAGGACACTACTGCCAGTAACCCGGTCTTATGATAGGGGTGCAAATTTAATGCAATTTAAGGATTTTCCCCAGGCTTCCCAACCCTATATATTTCCTATAATCTGGAATAAAGTTGAACTGATTCACAAAAGTCATGCTCCAGGAGGGCTATCTCTGTCATATCCACAGCAGTCTGAAGCTTGGTCCCTACTTTAGTTGCTTCCCACTTCCCCGAGAATCAATACCAATACTGAGGAAGGAGAACAACACTTCATGACAGTTCTAAAGAAAAGACTAAAATATTCCCCCCATGAATGGAACTTGTTTTAACAATAGATAGAGGACCACTTATGATATCATCTCTGTGATTCAATGTCATAAAGACACAATTTTGATGTCTGTAGGCTCTCGTTACTGATATTTAGACTGACTTTGCTAAAGTAATTTGTCATCTGGAAAAACCCATAGGCAAGGAATTATTGAAAACTATTTCACCTTGAAATAAAAGACTCTTCCCATGTTGAACCAAGAGGAAATCTTACTGCAGCCAACATCTTTTTTAACAGATTTGTGGGGAGAAAAAAATATCATGGTTCCAGAGAAGTTTTTCCTGTCTTCCCAACCCACAGAAATTGTGGGATTCCCATTGTTGCTTTAGGCTAAGAGGTTTGTCATGGTTTGTTGATCAGCACTAGACATGACAGGTGCTTTGATTAATAAGCTAATACCGTTGCCTCTTGAGTCATCAGGACACTGATTTGTAACAGAGGTACATGTGTGTTTTGTGGTATTGTTTTATAATAACTGTACAAGAATCCCCCCATCAAATCAGTCTGGGGGATAAAGAAAACACAAACAAACTGTAAGACTCTCAGAATCCAGAATATGGTACATTGATTCTTTCTCTTGCCCTCCACTTGGAGAGTGTAATCAAGACCTCAATTGATTGCTCTTCTGAGGGTCCTTGATGGTTCTCTGTTCCCTCTTCACTAACTGTTTTAAACTTTGTCTGATTTTAAGCTTGGACTCCAGACTCTATCCAACCTTTTCATCTTCTTTCCTTCCTTCAGTGTTTCCCACTATCTTTATAGAATCTTCTCCTACAGCCTCAAGTCCTTTTTTTCTTTATAAAGCCAAACACATTACTTCACGATATGTGATTACTTCACGTATCATTTCACCCCCCCTTGCTTTCTTTTCACTTGGACTTGATGTATCAATTATCTATTCTCTTGAGCTCACCTTCACACACAACCCTTCCTGCTATAGGAGGTGACATTCTCCTATCTTCACAAACAAATAATGAAAAATCCGTTCCCCAAACTGTTGCAGTATGAAAAATTTCCACACTAACCAAGAATGAAGTTTAATAAGGGCTGATTTATTAAGGATTAAACTCACAAAATTTATTAGGGGATAAACACTTGGAAACGGTAGTAATCTATAGTTCTCTGTGTGTTCAGGGAACTGGAACCAAATCTAGCAGCCAAGGACCCTCACATGCTTTTTGTCAGCATATATAGTACATCAAACCATGCCCAAAGTGGGCCAGCTTCTTAAAGGCTGTTGTATGAAGAAGTTCCCACAGTACCAACCCCTTTTGTCTAAAAAATAAGAAAGTTCTAAGCCTAATACAAAACTATATAAAATAAGAACAAATATCATTTATAAAAATTAGATTACAACCAGAATAAACAAGAACAAACAAGAAACATATGCTAAATGTTTTAATAGTTATCCTATCCTAAGGAGTTTAAGTCTTAAATTAGAAATGTTTTGGATAATTCATGAGAGGAGATTAACCATGACTATCTAGTCTTCAACCCCATCAAAGACCTGAGAAGGGAAATAATATTACTCGAGTAAACAGGAAATGCAATCAAGCAACTTCCCTAAGCTACAAGAAATGACAGAGACAACCAGCTACCTGGGCAATCACCCAAAGTCTCATTTGCAATGTAGGGGCAAGCAACTTTGGGTAAGGCCTAGAGTAACTGACAGATGATTTTTAGAGGCAGGAAAATTTTCACATGTGTTTTACCCTCTCTTGGCAAGGTTTGGCAGTCTTTTATTTTCTTGTGTTCTGCTCATCCAGTCTGGACACCAAGTATTTTGTCATTGGTCAAGGCATGGGCAGTTATTTTTCCAAAGGTCAGTTTGCCAGGAAGAAGACAAGCTCAAAGTGGAGTGTCTTTGGTGCTCAATGTTCTCTTGGGAATAGATTGGAGCTGTCAGGAGCAATTGTGTCTCATGTCAAGAGAATCTTAAGTTATTTAAATGACATATTCTACAGTTCTTTGAAGTGATTGAAAATTATCTCTGTGTGTAGTCAGAGGCTGTTTGATCATTCCTGGACACTCAGACCTGAAATTATCACACAGAAACTATATTATTTGCAAAACTGTTTGGCCAATAGCTTAAGTGGATTTTCTAGTTAGCTCTTATATCCCAAACTAACCCATCTCTGTTAATATGTGCATCCACCACAAGCAAAGTGTGGTGCTGTGGAGGAGTCTGTCTCCTGCAGCAGCTACAAGGCTCCTTCCTGACTCCACCTTCTTTCCTCCTCTTACTGCTTGGAATTCCCACCTTGCTCTGTTCTGCTAAGCCACTGGCAGGAACAAATTTATTCATCAACCAATAAAAGAAACAAATATACAGAAGAACTTCCCATACCATGTATGGAATGCAATCTCTATACATCTAAAGTACCTGATTAGTCTAACTATAAGTATGACAAACATAGATAACTAATGACCTATAATTCTTAATATCAATATAACTTAAAGATTAAGTTTAATTAATTAAGTTATTTAATTAAGTTAATTAATTAAATAATTAAGTTAATTCATTAAAATATTAAACAATCTTTACAAGTGTGCAGCAAAGGAGGACAATAACCTCAAAATATAAATGATTTATAAGTACCTTGATCAGAGGTAAATGTATAGTGCAATGTGATAAATCTATCTTAAAATTGCATCAATATACAAAATACCTTAAGCAGTGTTAGAAATGTGCACACATACAATTTGACAAAATAACTTTGCATAGGTATACAAATATTGTAAACAGAAATAGGAGCATATTCATTATAATAAATAATAATAAATATAATTTGAATTTTTAACCAATCTTTAATAATCTACACTAATGTAAATTGTCTATAAATAATAGCTCACACACATTCTTACTATAACGTACTATTATTAGTGTGTGTAAGTTCACATCAATCTACCCAGCATCTAGGGCCACTGTGACCACACTGCTAACCATTTTAAAATGCTCTTTGTAGAAATGGATTTCAGATACACAAAAGGACATA
>JAQHUG010000227.1:2548452-2558911 GCA_028555095.1 Dicrostonyx torquatus | reverse complement strand
CAGCATCTAGGGCCACTGTGACCACACTGCTAACCATTTTAAAATGCTCTTTGTAGAAATGGATTTCAGATACACAAAAGGACATATCAGACATATATATATATATATATATATATATATATATATATATATATATAATTTTGACTTCAAAATTTCAGTCTAAGGATATATTGCTTTGGAAAAGGGATTCTGCTTTTGTTTCCACAGAAGATAGATAGCTGTGGATTCCTTACTGACAAATATGTTTTGATTAAAAAGATCCCTTAAGGCAATGGCCCAGATGTTGCAACATCCATGACAGCTTCAGGACTGCTGGCTGAGATGTACCTACCACACAGGGTACCCCAAAAAGGCCTGGTTAACAACACCCCCAATCAGCAGGAAGTAGTCTAGAGAGCAATGCCCAAATTCCCTAAATTATTGCTTATAAATGTTTGTTTACATTTGTTTACATTTAAAGAGGGTATGCTATAGAGATGAATATTTAGCATTGGTATGGATCTTGTTTTATTTATACAAATTTAAGGTCAATTTTGTTATATGTATACTTCTGTTCTTGATTAAGGTATTGTGTTTGCTCATTTAAAAATGTAATGTATAATTAAGAAATATGGGTTAATGGATAGTCATCTATAGTATTCAAGCTTGTAATTGTGTTAGGTTTTTTAGCTATATAGAGATATATTTCAGGTGGATAGGTATTCTTCAAACTTTTTAAAGACATACAGAATATGACATTCAAAATGTTTTTAAAACTTAAGACTTTTCATGACAATAAGACACATCTGCTCCTGGCAGCACCAATCTACTTCAAGAGTATGACAGCAACAAAAAGGTTGCTGATGGAGTTTTTTAGCCATTTTGGCAAGGACTGATCTTGCCTGGACTGCTTGATTACCATAATGCTGTGGGAACTAGACATGCAGGACCCACAGAAAAATGACTGTTAAAGTTGCCTAAAGGTGAGACAGTCCTTCAGAGTTCTTGCTTAATGAAAGTGTATGCCAGACAGTCTGTAGAATATAGAATGTATCCTACAAAATACATTCATGTAGGATAAAGTGACTGACAGACTGCTAATAGAGGCAAAACATTCTTTCAAATTTCTGGTTTCGTGGAAATGTCTTCCAGATACTATGGGCCTGTAGTATAAAGATAGATGCCTGAATGTTACAGAAGAACTTTGGGTGACTGTCCAGGCAATGAAATGTCTCTGTCAATTCTAGAGTTTTGGAATTTGTACTTCCTGTTAACTTAGGTAATATTATTTCCTTTTAGGGTCATTGATGGAGCTAAAGAATAGATCCTTATAGTTTTCCTTAGTTTTGATAA
Organism: Dicrostonyx torquatus; assembly: GCA_028555095.1. Lineage (NCBI taxonomy): Eukaryota > Metazoa > Chordata > Mammalia > Rodentia > Cricetidae > Dicrostonyx > Dicrostonyx torquatus. The sequence goes on along the minus strand of JAQHUG010000227.1, from coordinate 2,557,579 downwards.
AAGATAAAGTAGATATAAACATTGGAACTATAATTCTTACTTGATACCTGTTTTGTTATATACAATTTTACTATGTTGAAGATAAAACCTTTCTTTTTATTTAGACATACAAGGGGAGATGATGTGTTCATCTGAGAGTCTACTGTGTGTTGTTTTTTTCTCTAGCTTCATAGATGATTTCAAGTATTATAGATCTTCCTTACCCAATCTTGAATGAGCATCTTTCTCTCAAGTTTTACCTCTACTATCTTAGTTATTCCTGGTCCTTATTAGGTTCATTCCCAGTAGGTATTAACACTGAAATCTGATTACTTCTATCATTTCACCTGTTCCCTATTGCAAAAAACCCCTTATTACTATTCTCCTATGCAAAACTCTGTAATGTTTCAAGATTTATTTAACAAACCATTTCTTGATGCTATTTTTATTTTTTAAACCTCATGCTTATTTATGTTCATAGTGGCAATTCTCCCAATGTATTTTAGATACTGCCAAGCATAGTTCTCCATTTTTATTATCATTTTGATAAAAAAATCATTTTCCTTCTGTGTCTATACTCACTGAGACAATTTTGGAAATGGCAGATTTCCTGATAAACATTAGGTTTGTATATTTGATGACTGTAAAGCATTCTTGTGCTCAACAAATACAGTGAAAATAATTTTACATTAAACATGCATCTGTGGCTAAATGGGAGCTTATCATTCCAATTTCTGTCAAATCTCCAAATTGCCCACATATTATAAAGTCATTGATAACACAGTTTGCATATCAGCATGAGTATCCTCGCATATCATCATTCTAATAAGCCAGTATGGTACAATGGAAGGAAGAGAGAGTTTGAGTACAACTTTTACAACTGTTCTTATCCAAGCATAAGAGACTGCTAGTCTCTCCTTATTCCACAGCTGATGTTTTAAAATACTGTTATGCTATTTCTCACATTGGGCTACATGAAAGCTAAGTTTAAGGTTATAATATGAACATTTATAAATAATATGTTATAAATAATATGCTATAATACAAATATTGAACCTAGATTTTGAAAGGAATATATCAAGACCAAGTTCTCAACAAAAAGATTTATTTGTCCCAGAGGGACAAAGGGCAGGGAATAAGAGGCAAATACAGAAGACAGAGAATAAGAGAGAAGGGGAAAGAAAGAAGGGAGAAAAGAAGGAATATTTTCCCCAGAGGGATAAAGGTCTGCCTCTAGATAAAGAGGAGACAGACAAATAGAAATTTATAAAGGGAAGGAAAAAATCCATATTAGGATGAGATCTTTAAGTTTGATTGGAAAGGTTAATTAGGATAGTCAAAAGGGGGCTTTTGATTTCTTAAATTCAATACTTTGATAGCTGTACCTTTTAGGCAATCTCAGAAGGAGGAAGTTGCCAAATAAGGAAATATACCTTAGTGACTAGCTTTAGGAATGTAGCCTAGCAGTTTTTAGTAAGGTGGAGAAGGGTAAAAGAAAAAAACCCATTAGTAGTGTCACGTTTGCCATGCTTGGGCCTGTTAGAGCCATTCAGATTTCCATAGTATATGTCTCAAATTCTAAATTTATTTGCAAGATTTCTTGTATTGATGTCTGTCCTTCAATTTCTCTAGACTAAGTAAGTTGAGAGGTGCAAAGTCTTATTTTAATATAAAAAGAAGTAAAGAATTATCCATTCATCAATTGATAGTCATCTTGACTATTTTCATTTCCTAGCTTTTGTGAATTAGACAACAATGAGCAAGGATGTAGAAAGACATAGATCCTGTGGGTATATATGTGCCCAAGAGTGATATTGCGGGATCGATCATGTAATAGATCTATTTTTAGCTTTGTGAAGGGTTTCCACACTGATATCCATGGTGGTTGTACTAGTTTGCCTCTCTCCAGCAATGAGTAAATGTTCCCTTTTCTGCATCCTCACAAGGACCTGCTGTCATTTGTAGATTTCTGTTTGTTTTCTTTATTTCAGCCATGTTTACTGGGTAAGATGAGCTCTTAAAGTAGTTTTAATTTATAGTTGCCTGGGTGACTAAGATTTATTTACTTTCATATTTTGATATGGGTGAATGTTTTTGAATGTGTATACTGTGTAACATGTGTGTGAAGTACATGCAGAGTCCATCAGATCCTCAGAACTGAATTTACAGAAGAATGTGAAATAAGATGTGAGTGCTGAGAATTAAACTTGGTTCCTTTGGATGAGTAGCCAGTGCTCTTAGGTACTGTCTCTCCAGAATCTCTCTAGCATTGATGTTGAACATTAAAAACAAAAGAAGTGTCCTAGCCCTTTGTATATTTTTGAGAGTTCTTTGTTTAGTTCCATGACTATTGTTTTTAAATTGCATTGTCTTCTTGATGATCAGATGTTTTGAACTTTTTGTTTATTATAGACACTAACCCTTCATGAGGGTTAGTCAGTCTTACCTTAAACAGAGGTGTAATATCCAAATTAGAAAACATATCCCTAGCAACTGAAATCCCAGTATCAGATACAGATTACCTCTTGGTAAGTTAATTGTCAATAATCTTGGTTACCATCTAAAACTTGATGGTAAGACTCTATAACTAAAGACCCCACCTTATGGATTAATGCAATGCGAAGAATTCAAGCAGATCATTGCTTGGTAACTTTATCAATACTGTAATTTTTGTAGCTTTATGAATATGTGGTCTGTGATATCCATATTCCTGGAGGAGAAAAGTAATCTTTAGTCTCACCCAGCTGTGAAACACCATAAGTTACAATAACAACCAAATTGGTGCGATATGCCTGCTGATGCAGTAGAGGCACAAGTGTTATGGGCATAATCAATCATTTTCTGATTGAATCTAAGGATCACACATGAGAAAGAAACCATTTCTTGCCCCATTCATAGGGCTAAGAACTTGAGGTATTATAGATCATAGGCCATATTAGAGAACACAATTCTATTTTTCTACTAAATAGACAGGGTTTTTAAAGGACCCCTAATGACTTACTGCTCTATTTGTAGAGCTAAGAACTTGAGGTATTATAGATCATAGGCCATATTAGAGAACACAATTCTATTTTTCTACTAAATAGACAGAGTTTTTAAAGGACCACTAATGACTTACTGCTCTATTTGTAGAACCACATTTCTCAAGCACCATTGAAGAATCTTCTTCTTGCAGTAGATGACAACTAACATAGAGACCCTCAGCTGGCCAAGATGCAGAGACTAAGACTATATATTCAGCTTTAAATGAGATATATGAATCACCCCAAGATTCCATGAACATTGTTAAAGAAGGCACAGAAAGATTTTAATAAGAAAAAAAAAAAGATTTTAATAAGCAGAAGTAGAATATGACTTCAAGCAGTGTATTCTGGACATAGGTTATTCATACATAAAGACCCACAACAATTGTACAAGACTTGTACAACCAAAAATTAAACAAAACAATGCCAGGATGGAGATGGTAAGGGTTGAGCACAGATTCCCACCACTAGCAGAGAAAGTATTGACATTTGAAAATTGCTGGGAAAGGGAGATTAAGATTTCTTTAGTGACTCTAAGTGGGTTGATCACATTTTAGGGCAGGACTCACTCCCAAGAGTATTTGGGCAATGAACTTGATGGATTAGAGATGGCAAAGGCAGAGGAGATTGTTGTAGAATATTATTCACATTTGCTCATACTGTGAAATATTTGTTTGATAATAAAATTTTTAATGTAAAAATGTAAATTTATCTAATAATGCAAAAAATGTGTTACATTCTTTTATGATGCATTTGTTTAACTTTGTGAAGCTGTGTTTCTTTGACTTTCTAAAACACCTGCTTGGTCTAATAAAGAGCTGAATGGCCAGTAGGTAGGCAAGACCAAGGGTGTGTATGGCTGGTAGGCAGAGAGAATAAATAAGAGGAGAAATCTGGAAGCAAGGATTGTGAAACATGAGAAGAAAGAGGAGGACATTAGCGGTCAGCCACCCAGCTGCACAGCAAGCCATGAAGTAAGAAGTAAAGAAAGGTACATGTAATAGAGAAAGATAAAAGTCCAGAAGCAAAAAATAGACAGGTTAATTTAAGTTAAGAAAAGTTGGCAAGAAACCAATCAAGTTAAAGCTGGGCATTCATAAGAAAGAATAAGACGTCATTTGGGAGCCGGGTGGCAGATCCCCAAAGACAAAAAGATTAAAAGAGCCAGAAGAGTAAAAAAGAACTAGCAGAGGAGAAAAATAAAAGGAGGAAGAAGAGAAGAAAACCCAAAGTTGGGTGTTTAGGGATGTGAGTGCAGATAAACGAATGAAATGATCAAAATATATTGTATGAAATTCTTAAAGTATTAATAATAAATTATTTAAACCATAAAAAGTTCATGGTATACAACAGTTATTTTTTTTGTTCTGTAAGTTATTTTAGTGCCAGAAAATATTGTGTTAATTTCTGAATGTTCATAACTTCAATAAAATTATTTGTATAAAAATGAGGGAGGATGGAAAGGTTCGATAGACAAGGTCGCTATTGCTTGTGTAGCTCCAACCTGTGAGTAGACAATATTCCTTCCAGATAGTAAAAAGGGTTCTCACAGGTGTTACAAGTTTAGTTTGATAAGCCCTATTATTTTGGAAAAAATGAAAAGAATAACAGGAGTATTCTAATCCTCATGGGAAAGGTCCATTGGATTAATTATTTGGTCCATTGGATTAATTATTCTGATCAAATTTAAATAACACCCTTTCACTTCTCTTCTTTGCCTATTTAAGCCAGGAGAGTAATATTCTCTGTCTCTCTTTCTCTTTCTCTCTCTCTCTCTATTGAAAATACTGGAATTGGAGAATTTTTTATTGAGTTATGAAGCAATGTGGACTGTTTCTGTTAGCACATTTATGTAGACTACTATTTCCTAGGCGGCACTTTGCTGTTTGATAGATTTTGCTTTCTCACTTACTTATTGGTTCACTCCCAGAATTGTGTCAATTGCTTCCTGCACAGTCTTCTTCATGAAGAACACTGCATGTCGCATACAAATGAGCAAGTATTTCATGCTCTTGCCATCCTTAGTCCTTGGGTTCTTTGCAAGATTTCAATTCACCTTTAAAAGGAAGAACCCTAGTACCATGTAATATATAATCATACAAAATAATCATGGAATATGCAAATTCAAAGTCTTGTGATTAAAATGTGAATGAATTATAATTTTATGAACATAATATAAAATTATGCAAATGTTCTTAATCGAAATATTTTCCCAGGAATCACACAGTTTCAGAATTGGCAGGCTTAAAAAACTCTGTTGACACTGATGAGCACATGGTAGTGTTGCTTCAGATGGTAAACAGAGATATCTGTCTTCATTTGACAGGATTAGATGCAATAAGTGAATTATTTCAAATTACATATGGCCTTTAGAGTTCCATCCCTTAAATAAAATGCAGTGATTTGGCATGTAAATGATAAAATTGCTATATGCAGGTTGTATATAATTGTCAAGCAATGAAAAGCAAGAGTACTTTATGCACAGGTTAAAAAAAAGTGACTAGAAGAAGAGTCTGAATCTAGGAGTAGATAGTGATGGTAAAGGAAAAGGAAGGCAGGTCAAGGCTTTCACAGGTAGAATGATCAGTGAAACCACGGTATGGGCATGTAGAACTCCTGTGAGAGCAGGCCAGGGGAGGAACACCTTGGGCCTCTGGATTACCCAGCAGAGACAACCCTCAGGGAAACAAATCTTCAGATCATTTGCATTTGGTCCATTGGATTCCCAAATAGATCCAGGGAAGACTAGAAACAGCATAAAAAAGGCTGTGCTCAGAGGCTCAGAGTTCCAGCTCCTCTAACTCGCCTTCCCTTTAACTTGAGACCAGGCTATCTCATGACTTCTTTATGAATTTACCAACTTTGGTCTCAGCTTCTGTTTTCTTTCTTCCATTTTCTTACTATTTGGATGCATATGAAGGTTTATTCATTCCACAAACACAATGAGACAAGCCACTCTACTTAGGGAGCACACCATCTATCAGTGAGTAATTGATTCTAGGGTTCTCTTCACAGGAATAATATCATCTGTAGATTTTTCAGTCTCTCACATAAATGCTATAGCCTATGCATAGAGTATACCTATACCTCCCACCAGCAAGTTTTAAATAATTTATAGATTACTTCCAATGTAAATACTACGTAAATAATTACTTTGCATATTGCTTATACAATAAGCAAAAGAAAAATGTGGGAAAATGGTCTGTATTCTGTCAGTTATATTTTAAATAAATGCTGTTTGGCCAATACCCAGGCAGGAAGTATATGCGGGACAACCAGACAGGAAGTAGAGGTGGGTCAATGAGAACAGGAGAATTCTGGGAAGAAGGAAGCCCATTCCTCTGCAGTTGTGACCCCACCACAGAAGAAGCAAGAAATGACTGCCTCTCTGAAAAAGGTACTGATCCATGTGGCTAATATAGACAAGAATAATGGGCTAATTATTCTTGGTTATAATTATAATATATATGGTTATAATTATAATATATAATATAATTATTCTTATAGGTTATAAGAATTAATAAGAAGCCTGAGCTAATGGGTCAATCAGTTTATAACTAATGTAGACCTTTGTGTGATTTCTATAAGACTTAACGAATGTGAGAACAGGGCAGGACAGAAACCCCGACAGCAGAAAAATGTTTGTAAATATTCAGTTCACATATAGTTTATGTTTTGAATATTTTGTATTCACAGTTGCTTGAATCTGCTAATGAAAACCTGGGGTACAAGAAAGACCAACTGTATTTGATATGAGGCTTCAAGCATTTTATCTAATAATATAAAATAGTTACCTACTTTTCCATTGCAGGAACATAGGTATGATTTGCATCTCTTGAACATGGAACATGTATAGGGAGATTTTTGCTACATCAATACGGTTTTTTTTTCCTTTTGCCTGTGAGTGAAAGAGCACCTGCTAATAATTGTGGTTACTATCAGGCATGTCAAGGCTTCTATTATGTGCTTTTTTCTAAACACACTTTGATGCATAGCTCTTTAATTATTGTGTTCTTGCAAACTAGCCTCTTACATAGAGATTGGGTGTTTAATCTAAAAATAACTGTGGTTTTATGCAAAAATAGCTTCCTGATACTGTGTTACTCCTTTTACACATTAATCTGCACAGCCTATGAACAACTGTGAAATAGTGAGTGCTAATGGAACTGCCCCTAAGCTCCTGGTGGATGAAGGTGTTTCATACATTCTATTAGTATAAGAATAGATTTATTGTTAACTAAAATAAGTAATTATAAATGCATATTATCAATATTACCAGCTTGATTCTTGGACTTAGGTTTGCATTGATTGAAACACTGCAGTTTTAAAATTAATTAGAAGGAGAGTTAATGATCACTTACACTTTGCCACATGAGAGAAAGTATTGGAATAAAGTGTGCTTGCTGGTGAGTGATAATATATAATATTGTCAATGCTTTAATAGATGTGTGATGTGAACAAGATTTATTAGCATGAAAGAGATGCCTTGAGAATTTCCATTTGAAATAGAAAAAGTACTTAAAAAACCCAGAAAATCTACAAGACAAAAATGCAGACAGAGATAAAATGTGTTGGTCAAAAAAAAAAATGGATGAGCTGTGCAGTCTGAGAATTGGGAATTTTAGTTTTCTCTTTGATTAGGGAATTGAATGAGTGGATGTGCTACAGCTTTAGGCATTGGGAGATTAAGTCTATATAGGACAGAGAGTTTGGAAAGTCATGAATTATTAATGAAGTCTACTTTTGTGACCTATACAAGTCACAAATACAAAGTGGAGTTTATTTTAAATTAATTTTGGCTACTGACTGTATTTATTGCACTACTAATACTCCATGCACAAGGTAACTCACACTGAGTCCCGGGAGAATCCACATTATACACACTGTTTTTAAGGAGGGCTGTGATTTGAACATGGATACCAAATTTTATGTGTTGGAAATGGAAACCCCAATACAGCAGGGTATAAAGGTGGATCTTTGCAGCAGGCATTTTGATCACAAGGACTCTGTTCTCATAAATAGATTAATGCCATTATCAAAGGGCACAGCAGCAGGAATTTAGCTCTACTTCCTACCCTTTCATAGCATTACTATGAAAGGATAGTGTTTTTTTTTTTTTCCCTGAAGATGCAGCATCAAGGCACTACCTTGGGAGGAGACAGTAATCCTCACAAGATTGCTGAACCTATGACAGTATTGACTATAATTTTCTAGCATCGAGAACTATGAGAAATAAACTTTCTTCTTTAAGGAAGTTTGCATATCTGTATACAGTGTGTGTGTCTTTGTTTACACACCTGTGCACATAGAAGTCAGGCAATAATGTCTGGTGTCCCGCAGGCACAGTTCACCTTGTGTTATGAGAGCGAGTCCCTCACGTTTGCCTGGGGTTTACTTCTTAAGGTAGGTAGGGAAGTCTGAGGACTCCAGGGAATCTGCCTATCTCTGCATCCCAAGTCCTAGGATGACATGTGTACACCACCACACCCAATGTTCATAGGTCCTAGGGCTTAAACTCATAATCCTCATGGTGGAGTCTTACACTGTCACACCCCATGCAGCCTGACATGTGAATCATCCCTTTGTTTACACTGTCTGAATTATATACACTATCATTTGTTAGTCATTTAATAGAGACCTTGTTTACCAAATTGACTGTTGCAGTATTACAGTGCTATGTTCAAAGCATTTTACTTTAATGGCTCCAACTCTTAAGCATTGTGATACCCTCTACTTCAGGATGATCAACATCTTTATGAGAAGACGGCCTTGTGAAGACACAGAAATCCAGGGAGACCACATGCCTGGGTGAGCATGCAATCAGACTGAAGTGAAGTGATACTCATCAAGGAATGTTAATGATTGACAGCTGCCAAGATACGCTAAGAGACAGGTATGGAAGAGTCTCTCAAGGAACCAATGCGGGGACACATTGCCTTCGGGCTTCTAGCTTATATAACTGTGAGAAGATACTTTTTGTTATTTTTGTTGTTGTTGTTGTTGTTTTTTTTTTAGGGTTTCTTATTATTCACATCCTATTCTGATTTTTTTTTAATTTTTATTGTTAAAAGAAAAATTTACATTTACTCCCCTTGTTCCCGGCCCTCCCGCTTGCCCACTACCCC
>JAQHUG010000227.1:2527318-2540891 GCA_028555095.1 Dicrostonyx torquatus | reverse complement strand
GTGTGGGGTGCAGAAAAGCCGGGGCCAATGTCCCAGCCCTGCAGCAGGCCAATTCCCGCGGGGAACCGGGGTCTAGCCAAAGGCGAGCCTTGCCCAGGGACCCTCTGGAATGTGAGACACAGCAAAGCTGGGGAAAGGGGAGAGGATGTCTCCTAATCGAGCAGAGAGGCTGGGGGCTAGAGTTGATCTTACCCTGATTTGAGCCGGTGGATCTGAAGCTGTGGCACTCACCAAGGACCCACCTCCATGAAAAGGGCCATTTTGTTATTTTAAGACATCAAACTGCAGCTCTTTGTTACCAAAGAGCTTATAAACTAAGATGGTACTACAGGGTGAAGGAGAGGGATTTGGTGTTATGTGTTTAAAGGATAGCTCAGTTACCATGCAGAAAATGAAACAGCTTAAAATCTAGAGCCCAGTCAGGAGCAAGCCAAAGTCTGGTCTGTAATTATTGTCTGCTTTTGTATTTTGTTCTCCAGTGGACTTCACCAATGTGTTAAGGATGGCTCAGTGTGAACATATTTCCAATTCTGAGAAATGATGCTCCCATGTGCAGCAATAACATCAACAACAAATAAAAAGGATGCTGGATTTCATTTGCAAAGAAGCATTACTTTAACAGGATAGGAAAAGTAACATACTTGACTAGCAGTTACATGTTGCAGGAAATGGGGATCACAAAGCCTTATCCCTTCCTTGGTGTCTATAGGAAGTAAATGTTTAAGGGGGGTGATATCTTATCTTCTGAAGGCAGTTTTTGATGCTCTTTTAAATAACTGTTCACCTGTGCTCTTATAAACAATATAAGTAAACCTGTTGGGTTGCCAAACAACAAACAAACATTCTGAAAGTAGAATGGATGGGTGAGGAGAAGAAGAGAGGCGTAAGTGGTAGAGATGATAATGGGAATGAATACGATGTGACTACATTACATGTATGTGTAAAACCTCTTATGTCATTTATTCTTTTGGATAATGAATACATGCTAAAACATAATTAAAAAAAAGGATTCTAGACAAAAACGGCCCTTTTGGATTTCTTTAAAAGTTTACTAAACTTTTAGACTTAAATTTTCACTACAGCCCATGAGATCCATTTCTAGCTTTTTACCCCACACAAAGTGAAGATGGATACACATACAAACGTTTATATGTGAATGTCCTCAGCAGCAGTCTCTATAGACTAAGATTAGAAAGATTTCAGGTAGATGCCTAAACAAACACATGGAAGAATATACAGATTTGGGCTCAATATTTGATTGCCCTTCTGTGAACAACAAATAGGGCCCTCTAGAAAGTTATGTTTAAATCAAATTTAGGTGAACGACTAGGTGAGCCTTGAGAAACTGATGAAGGTGGTTGTAAGTGGAGCTCTTATAATCAGGTTTATCTAGTTTTTCACTATTAATTTTTAAATCTAGCCTAAATAGGCACAATTTCCTGAAAGTTAATTGCTCATGGAGAATATTTCTAATACCGTTAGATCCTAACAGAACACATGTATTATATCGAACGTAGCTTAAAATGCAAGATATTAAACCATAAATCATAGTCCTAGAAGCAATTCTAGCTCATTTCTCTGATTTTTCTTTCAGATGATCTTGATACATAGTGCTGTCAAGCTCAGATCCTTTCTGCCTCTGCTTTCTGAGTGTTTGAATATTGAGAGTTAATGCACACATGGCTCAGACCTTTTGATACTTGAATGAGAATAGATTTCAGAATCATGGTAACCTTCCTTTGTCCAAACGGCCTTGACAGGATGTGGTTTCTAGCAATTTGGTTGCTTTCTCTCACAGAGGGTTTCCTCATACAAAACAGCTGCTTCTGTAATCTAGGTAATTAAGTCAAAAGTCCAGCTACAGAGAAATAGTCCCTCTACAGGTCACTAGGGCCTAGACTGCTAAATATTTACTTTATGTCTGTCATAGAGATGATCTTTAGAAAGAAGGTTCTGCTAAGGCCAAGACTTCCAAAGAGCAGCCATAAAACCAAGGAGTTGTAGATATCAGATGCTTAAATCGTAGATTGTTATAAATGAAATTCTCAGGAAAGGACCACAAAACTAACTCAGTGTGCCCCCCCCCACCAGAAGAGCAAAGGAGTTGAAGCTACAAATTGTGTTCACGTTGTAGATTGTGCATTATGGGAGCTGTGCCTTTGTTGGATGAGAGAGTTCTCCAAAGGGGAAAAATGGCAGCAGAAGGAGGTGTCAATGAAGGAAAAATCCCTAAATAGTATTTCTGTGAACAACCTGGTCCCAAAGAAATCCGTGAAGGCCTGTAAATTCCAGAGGGCAGTAATAGTCTGAGATAATATCATTTGCCATGAACCCTGCCATCTCATCAGACAAACTTAGGTGAGAAAAGAGTGTCTACACGTAGGGGTTTCTTGTTTGTTTGTTTGCTTGTTTGTTTTGTGGTTCTCTCTTGCCTGGTGTCTGACCAAATGCTTCAGCCTCATTCATTTGTGCTCGCTATTTTCAGAAGCTCTGGATTTGACATCTTTCTATAAAGGGAATCCCGACAGACCTTTTCTGTCATTTCCTTCCATGTCTGTCTTTGTATTTTCAGCTCCAACAGGTGCAGATTTGCCAAAGTGAATGTTAATTGCCTATTTACTGTCTCCCGGCTTGTTCAATTTACTCGCACATCATTTTCTATTCAGAGCTCCGCAGCAGTTGGTCTCTCATTTACTCCTTTAATTGGTTAGGTTCTAAGAAAACCATACTAGAAGAAGAAGAAGAAGAAGAAGAAGAAGAAGAAGAAGAAGAAGAAGAAGAAGAAGAAGAAGAAGAAGAAGAAGAAGACCTAGCCTTCCATAACTTCACCTTCATCCATAAAACCCCCAGCTATGCCCACAGTTGAGCTAATCTTGTCCAGAGACAGACAGGAAGCCAAAGAAGAAAACGGTCTGGGTACCAAATCTGCCTTAGAGCACATCATCAGGAAGCTCAGAGGCCGTGTCTTAGTAGATACATCTTTCTGCAGGCTGAATTGTCCTTCTCCATTTCCCTGCCATTCATTCAAGGCATTTCCTGAAGTTCAGCCCTTTTACTCAGCTGCTCAGCGGAACATTTTAGTTTCATACCACTGATTTCATCACCGGTAAATTTTCCCCCATTTGTTCTGATGGTTAAGCATTGGAAAGGAGAGAAGCAGAGAGCAAATACTGAGGATCATCACAAAAGCCTGCCTAAAAGATCTGATAGATGAGCTGAGAGATTTTCTAGTGGCCTTGGGAATATGGGAATGCTTGTGAAATCAATTTCCAGGACATCAGACTACTTGTGTGCAGTCAATAATTTAGACCTGATTTAAGACTTCAAAATTCTATTTTCAGACATAAAATTTATATATTATTTTTTATATAATATAAAATATTATAATATAAAATTGTTGATTATGTATATCATTTATATATTATATTTATATTATATATATTAGATGATTAAGAACCCAGCGATTTGGTAGCATGTCTAATATTAACAAACCAATCTGGAAAATTGAGAGAAACACCATTATTCAGAGAACTACTATTTCAAACACCTAGTTGTGACCTAATAAATACTCGAAAGGCAGGGCCAGTGTGTTAGTCATACTTGCAGGTTGGTAGGTAGGATAAAAAGACTTTCACCATAGAACCTAATTTGACTGGGTCCATATGGGACCACACTAGTTTAAATAAGAGAAGGCTACATGAAAGTCATGACTTGTAAACTTCTTCCATTTGTGACAACTTTTCATCCAAGAAATTTTAGGGGATCCTGAATATAGAGGTATATACAAAAGGTATGTAAATCCAATGTTACTCATAAAATATCATAAATAAAATTATTTGTCTTAGTTAGGGTTTCTATCACTGTGATAAAATGCCATGACCAACTTGAGGAGAATTTATTTAGCTTACACTTCCATGATTGAAGTCTGGCAGGGCAGGAACCTAGAGGCAGAAACTGAAGCAGAAGCTGTGGAGGAATGCAGCTTATTGGCTTGATCTACAGGGCTTGCTCAGTTTCCTTTCTTATGTAACTGAGAACCACCTTGGGGGGCAGGGTGAACAAACTGCTTTACATAAATTTGTATTACAAAATTCAACAATGTGCTTTAGGGACATTTCAAAATTGTTGGAAAGTTTCTTAATTTCAACCCAAAATCTGTTCAATGATCTTCTATGAAAATTCATTATTTAAGGCATCCAGTATAAGTATAATCTGTTTCTGTGAATGGCTTATTTTATCCACCATGGTATCGGTTGAGTTGGTTCATGTTATCACAAGCATCAAAGCTTATGGCCATTTATGAAACTTCAGGAAATATCTTGAGGGACTATGGTGTGGGAGGTCCTTCTGTTTGTGTGTTGCTTTTATTGGTTAATGAATAAAGAACTGTTTTGAGCCTATAGCATGGAAGAACAGAACTAGGTGGGGAAAACTAGGCTGTATGCTGGGAGAAAGAATGGCAGAGTCAGAGAGAAGCCATGGAGCCACCAAAGACAAAGGCTGGGAATTTTAGCTGGTAAGCTTCAGCCATGTGGTGATACACAGATTAATAGAAATGGGTTAGATTAATATGTTAAGATTTAGCCAATAAGAAGCTAGAGCTAATGGACCAAGCAGTGATTTAATTAATGCAGTTTCTGTGTGATTATTTCCAATGAAACTGACCAGGTGGCCAGGAACCAACAAGCGGCTCTCTCCACCAACAAGAAAAGGTACAAAGAATACTAAATTCAGTTTATGTAAAATTAAATTTTGAAATGACCAGCCTTCAGCATTCTTAAATTTTAGATTCTGAATATTTAGTATGATGTATTGTTGACAATGGGTACTGAGATTTATAGCATCTGCATATCTAGTTCATCTTGCATAAATAACATTATATCAATTGAGTGGCAGATGTTCATTTCCTACCTCTGATGCTAGCAATCACCTTCTATCCTCCACTTCTGTGAATTTCAATTATTTATTGAAGCCAATGCAAGTAGAACCTGTTTTTATTCAATTTTCAAAATCAAACAATCAAAGCAGACATTAAACTTACAGCTTACATGCTGAAGGACAACAGTAAGAAAATAAAAGTCTTTTGCCTGAGTCCAGCTCCAGCAGGGGTCAGGTCCCAAACAGGAAGCGTAGAGTCAGCCAGGGAAGGAGACTAAGGCAACTAAGGATGAATCAGAATGGCTGCCACTTTATTGAAAAAAGACTACACCTTTTGTACTCTAGAATTGCACAAAAGATTAAATGGAGCTGGAGAAAGAGGGTTTGTGAGCTGGGGTGGGGGATTTATCATTGACAAGTTAATAGGCACCACAGTCATATGTTAGTGGTAGGACCACAGTTCCTCTTGCCAAGGATAAATATGACTCCCTTTATAGCAAGTAAAGACTTTCTTCAAATTCCTGAGGAAATGGGAACTTTTGTCTAAATACCTGACCTTGGGAAAACGGCTTTCTCAGGGTACAAGACACTCCATTATAGAATATTGCAGTTTTTTGTATGACTTGGTTTATCCAAGTAACTAAAGCTTAAAGTAATCAAAGAAATGAAGCTACACAAATATTACTGTGAACCCGAGTAGACCTTAGGAATTTATAAATCTTGATTACCAAATATGCATTATTTATCAAAAAATTTATTTATCAAATATATGTAATATGAGGGCTGGCTCGTTGAGGTTTCTGTCCTGTCCAGTACCCCACAGCCGGCAAGCCCCAAAGAAAATCACAGAGAGTCTACGTTAGGTTATTAACTGATTGGCCCATTAGCTCAGTCTTCCTACCAGCTCCCATAACTTATATTAACCAATTGTCAGCCACATGGCCAGTACCTTTTCTCAGCCAGGCAGCTTACATGTTGTGTCCTTGGAGATCTATGCAGGAATGCCAGGGAAGCTTCCTGCTTCCCAGACTTTCTCCTCGCCCTGCCTCTACTTCCTGTCTGGTTGACCCGCCCACACCTCCTACCTGGCCAATCAGCATTTATTTAAAACATGATTGACAATACAGACAATTCTCCTGCACCAAAATATACCTTATTTATCAAAAGAATGTGGCTTATCTAAATTTTCTAGCAGCTTGGTATTAACCCTGGTGGGAGTGGGTAGAGTTACCATGCTATATGTTTCTGCCATGGCAGGAATTTTTTTCCAAAGATTTATTTTGTTTAAAGAGGTTGCCAGGGTATACATCCTCATCCTTCACTGAAGCCCACATGAAATTTCTCAAAGGGCAAGGCATAAGGGACCTCCCACAACACAGAGTGAGAATCATTACAAATGAAAACAAAAAGATGCTGAAGAATTCTGGTCTGTCCTGCTGAAATGCTGAAACTTGGGTCAAGTCGCACTGGCGGCTGTGCAGTCTCCACCATCTTCGTTTCCCATGAAGCATTCATTGTGTTTCGAGGGTGCAGAAAGCCTTGTGTCATAGAGTGAAAACCGTGTAACTCATAGCCTACAACAGTCTCAAATCTGAGCCAAGATGTTTCAGGTGGTGGCCACTGCCTTTCTGCCGTGTGACAGATGTGGGTGGGTAAGTCCATACGTGCTCTGGAACAGGTGGCAGAGAAGTCTCCTAGTGTAAATTGGGCAAACTGCCAGAAAAGCCTTGCATTTGTTATGCATTTGGTTTTTAATTAACATTTGGCCGCTGAGTATTCAGAACCTTTTACAGTTGTTAAGGCTACATGAGAACCCTGCATACCCTGAGTTCCAAGGTTAAGAAGCTGTGGTGAGACAAATATAAACAAACGTATTGTTTACAGTTGCACTGATGAAGAAGGCAGCCATTAGATACTCTGACTGCTTAAGCTTACCTTTAAAACAATTCATCTTAAGAATTTTCAAACTTTAGTTCCTGCACATTTAACATGCTGTATAGATAATAAATCACTGCTGGTTACTGTATTAGACAGGGAGAACCAATTCTCTAACTGCAAAAAGGTTTTTGAGCAATCTGAGTTAACTTGCCCTCGAAATAAATATTCTAGTATTTTATCCTGGAGTCAGTGGGACTTATCCTAGGTAGACACCTCCCTTGTTACAGTCTGAGTCTTCCCAGGGAGTTGGGGACACTGTAGTAAGGAGGGAAGATTCTTACCATCTGTAGAAGAAAGAGAAAATCGCAGAGGAATTTCAAGAGGAAGAGAGCAGTCTCTTGTCATTAGGAACTTTATTTTCCATCATGGTTTGACCAAGCCAAACATAATAATAATCCCGTTTGCTTGTAAACAAAACAACTCACCTCACTTGGAAGCTTATTGAAATAGGCTTCCTGCTGCTGCCACTGCATGTCCTGATAGTGTTAATGAGATGCAATAGATAGATAACAATGCATATATTTAGTGTATGTAATTCAGTGAGTTTGGCTATATACACATTATTAATCACACTGAGAATAAGACCACAAGTACAGCTTAAAGCCAATTAGAAGCAATCTTTACTGGCCAGGTAAATGGGCTCTGGACAGGTCTATACCCAGGTTCCCATAAAATGGCCCAGAATCAAGTATTTCAGGAAGTATCTGTCTTTGGGCAAGGGGCTCACAGATCAGAGGCATTTTTTTGTTTCATGGATCTCTCAGGTATAGCAATTAAAACTTGATGTGTAGCTTTGGCTGTCACAGCACATCCGTAAACCTATTGCCCTATCATTTCCATCACCTCTAAGACATCTTTTCTTCTTTATTTTTAACCTTTCTCTTTTATTTTCTTTCATTTTTTTTTGTGGCTTGAATACTTAACTGAAATACAAAATCCAGTCTTGTTTACAGTGGGCACAGATTTTCATATCTATTTCATCTTTGCTGCAGGTAATTATACTTTATTCACTACTGCTGGGAACGTCATTGCTTAAGGTTTCCCATATAAGTAGAAATCTGTTCTCTCTCTCTTTTTTTTTCAGTTTCAAGTTGCTAATTTTATCTAGCATGGCACCATCTAGGTTAACCCATGTTCTGACAAGTGTATTTCTTAATTTTTAAGACTGAGCAATATTCTATTGTGTGTGTACTGTATATTCTTTGGAAAAATTGCAAACTCGCTTATGATACTAACCTTATTCTGATGCCAAACATAGGAAAAGTCATGACAGGAAAAGTATAGGCCAATAGCCTGTATAAATGCAGATACAGAAAGTCTCAGTGAAAACTACCAAACTCAATTCCGTACCACAATAAAAGAATTTGTGCTGTAGCTAAATAGAATTTATCCTGGGATGCAAGATGGAAATCTTGCATGTGGAAACCAGTACAATACATCATATTTAAAAAAATGAAGGATAGAAGCCACATAGTCATCTCAGAAGACTCACTAAACGCTTTAAATAAAATCCACATGAATCTCACGAGGCCCCACTCCTGCTATAGAAGCTATTGACAGTTAATAGCTTTTAGGATGGATAGTTCACTTTGAGGGTATGACTCTTGATGTGGTGGTTTGAAAGCAAATGGTCATCACATCAGGTATAGAGAAAAGTTATCCTAGTATAATAAGCTTGCAAATGGAAAGCTCATAGCTAACACTAGACTCAACAGTAAAAAACAGACTTCTTGCTCTAGAATGAGAAGACAGAAAGGCCAATCAATGTAGTGTTCAAAGCCATACCTTCGACAAAGGAAGTAAGAAAAAGAAAGAATACTTCTAAGTAGCAAATAAGGAAGAAAAATGATATTTGAGGATGGTATTATCATACATATAGACAATTTTAAATACGAAGAAACTCTTAAAGCTGAATTGCAAACTCATCAGCTACAAGTTGGCAGAGGATGTGGAGAGATGAGACACGATGGTCAGCATACAAACAGAAAGCTGCCCAGCATCACTGCAGTTAAGAAAAGAACTATCCTGTTATCCACAATACTCCCAAGTACCTGGAAGATGTACCTGCAATTTCTGTTCCTTGAAGTCTTATTTATAATAGTCATATGATGGAAACAAGCCAAATACAATATAGCACATTGTGCACTTGTGATACAGAGATATTAACATGATTGTGTTTGGTTTCTCTGCTTTGTTTATCAACAAGTTCTGACCAGCCTGCATTGTATGCGGTAGAACAGTTGACATTACCATCTTTTTCAAGAATTGCCTTTCTAAAACATCTTGTTCTTCCTTCAGCTATTTATGTTTATTTTGCCCACAAGTATTCAGGACTGTCAATATATGTTACAAATTACTATAATACTTACCTCTTATTAGTTTCTGGGTTCACTTTGATACTTGATGTGTACTTGGATATTTTTGTCTTTTATTAACTATGACCTTAGCATATTCATATTTTTTGACATACTAGTTGTCCCATCAATTTCTGGTGGGAACTTTCACTAAAAGCCAGATGCTAGAAGTAGCAGTGTTCATCCCAGGCTGTAAAGATTAGTTTGGGTCGAATTATATTTTATGTTAAAGAAAAACAGTTTGTAGGTATTCATTATTTCCATGCAACAAAACTATCTTAAAATTAAGTAGCGTTTAAAAGTATAGGCAATGGGTGAAACAAACAGTAATATCTGTTGTTTATAGGTACCTCAGAAACTATTTCATAAAAACTACAGATAACTCTAAGTAAAATGGCTCTGGAAACATTTTATAGAAGAAATAGAATTGAATAATGAATACACAGGAAAACTTCATATGAAAACAGAGAAATGTGGGCTAAAAGTGTGATACCATTTTTTCCAACGAGGAAATTAGGAGTTGAAAATGATAGCTCTTTTGTGCAAGAGTGTGGTGAAAGATGCTGCAACAATATTGGTGGGCATGCACTGGTGTTTTGAAAGAAAACTGGTCATAATTTTAAAAGGATTAATAATTATATTATATCATAAACCTCAAAGTAATCTGTGTACTTGTATCTAGGGACCTCCAATCTGTACCTGTACTATCTCTGGACTATTGGCTCCCAAATAATAACATAGAGATTTCTTATTAATTATGAAAGTTTAGCTTTAGCTTAGGCTTTTTCCCAGCTAGCTTTTACAACTTAAATCAACCCATTTATATTAATCTACATTCTGCCACATGTTCCTTAGCTCTCCTCTCTACTGTATGTCTGACTTCCTCTACATCTCGCTGGAAAATTCCCCTCCTCTCATATTCTTCCCCTAAGTTCCTCCTTGCCCTTGCCCTGCAAAGTCCTGCCTAGCTATTCGATGTTAAGCTCTTTATTAAACAAATCAGAAGGTGCCTTAGTCAAATGAGATAAAACAAACACATCTTCACAGTGTACAAAAAGATTATCCCACAACACCAGCCTGCCGTCATTTATAGCTACAAAGGGTGATGGCTATTACCTTGTCTCATCACGTTACATACTCCTGGACCAGTTGGTCCCAGGTTGCAGCAGCATTTCTGAGGGTTATCTTTGCACAGTAAAAGGAAATCACTCAAAGGACTTATGACTGTCCTGCTAACATTTTATTGGAAAAACCATGTCATGTGACCAATTCTATTGACTATGAAACAGGGGGCATAGTCTTCCTTCTGCACAGGCTTTGTAGGCAAGAGACAAATGTTGTGAGGAATAAAAACATTCACATTCAGCTTTTGACCCGTCTGCTGATCTCTGTTGCTATCTCTTTTACAAATCATGTGCTTAACAACAGGCATCCAAGGTAGAGCGCTGAAACCTCTATGTTACAAAGTGAAGAGACAAAGCGATGCAAGCAAAGCGCTAAGGTTCTGAGACAGCTCTGCAGGTAGACTGCAGAGTTGAGAACAACATATTGGATATTAATATCCTACTTCTTCTTTAACGATGAACCACATGCAGATGCCAAAAGCACACAATGCTTTAGCTCTTATAGCTCTCCATGTAAGAAGTCTAACATCAAGGTGCCCACAGGATGGCCTCTTTCTGTGGAGGGACCCAGGAAGTTTCTTTGCTTATTCGTGAGTTCCTGGGACTCAGATATAGTTGGGAACTATAACTGGCTAACTATAAATAGTTTGTAAAAGGTACATGTATCTGCAAAAAGAAGATATATGCAGAAGAATGAAAACAAGCTGTAGGGATAGGTCACTATTCACCAACAGTTATCATAGGGGAACAGGGCTAGAACTGCAGATGAATGAACTTCCTAGTTAATGTACTTCTGTTCTATTTTGTATTGTTTTCATAATTTATAGATTATCAGATAAATTTGAAGTAATTAAGGTGCAACTAAGCATATTAATATTTACTAATTTTGATCTGTAGTATGGAACACCATTCTGACTTCTATAATTTCCTCATTTTTACTGAAAACCTTGCTTATATTTTTTCTGTTCACAAAAATGATTAATTACATGAGCTATTTTGCCATAACATGACTCCGTCTATCATCCGAAATATCTTCTGCAATTTAAACCTACAGCAGATGTATGGAACATGTACATTCCTATTTATTTATATCTCAGACATAGCATTCTTTGTGAATACAATGATAGATATGAAGTCTTTCCCCAGAAAATATATACTTGAAATGACAGAACCATCAAGATTTTAGGTGTTCATGTGGTTCATTAATTTAACTTTAAAACTTTCTGTCTTATAGGTACTTATGAAAACACAACATATCTTGGAAAATTATTGTGCAAAAATTATGTATAATGAGGCTGCTTTGGTGGGTACAAATTCTATACTAAAATTGCATTGTACCATACAGTTGTCATTAGCCACAAGCTTTTTAAATTTATATTCTAGTTATTTCTCACATGTGTCGACCAGAAGAATCAAAATCATTAAAATGTCCATGTGACTCAATGCATTGTACAGATTTTTTCTTATACTATCCATCAAAATCTCTATAGCATTTTCAATGAAACAGAAAAAAAAATTCTGAACCTAACTGAAACCAAAATGTTTTGAGTAGTCAAAGATATTGAGACAGAAATTAAACTGAAGAATCAAAAGTCCTGATTTTCAATTATGACATAAATTTGTAGTGACTGAAAGAGTACTTTTCGGGCCTGAAAATAGACACAAAGGCCAATGGAACAGCATAGGGAACCCAGAATTAAGCTTATGCAAGGTGAGTCAACTAACATTCAACAAGGGTACTAAGACTACACAGCTGGTAATGTCTCTCTATAAATCGTGTCTGAGACCAATGAGTATCTTCAGGCATTAGACATGCAGTGGATATTTACTTTATCCTTCAACATCCTGCAAAAACATTCAAAATATATTAATGACTTAAACATGAGAATCAAAATTATAAAACTTAAAGAGAAAATTTAGGGGAAAGCTTATTGACATTATTCATTGCAGGAATATGTATATTTTACATATACATACACATGTACAAGCAAAGTAAAAGTAAAGTGACATAAGGGAAACAAGTAAAATCAAGAGAGTGAAAGGGCTCTACAAGGAGTGGGAGAAATTCTTGCAAAACATATCTAATTAACATATAAAATAGAGAAGGAACTCCTACAACTTAATCACATTAAGAAATTAATACAGTG
Organism: Dicrostonyx torquatus; assembly: GCA_028555095.1. Classification (NCBI taxonomy): domain Eukaryota; kingdom Metazoa; phylum Chordata; class Mammalia; order Rodentia; family Cricetidae; genus Dicrostonyx; species Dicrostonyx torquatus. The sequence continues at coordinate 2,528,450 of JAQHUG010000227.1, read as the reverse complement.
TTGAAAGACCAGAAGAGACATTTGTAAAAATAAATGAATAAATAAATATAAATTAAAAAAACCTAAATTATAAGCAAGGCAAAAGTTAGCCAACAGGTATGTGAAAATATGCCTGATATTAGGAAGTTTAAATCGAAATAAGAATGAAGTATAACATTGCACTTAATAGGATGCCTATTATTTTTAAAATAAGATTCAGTAATTGGCTGCTAGTGTATGGAAAAGGGAAGACTTTCATATTGCTTGTGGGAATTTGAACTGACATAGCTTCAAGGAACAGAATTAAGAGGTTCCTTAAGAAATTAAAACTATAATTACTATGTAATTCAGAAATCTTGCTTCGTGATATATTACCAAAATGAATAAATTAGGATTTTGAAGATAGCTTCTCTCCAATACTCCTTACATTATTGGTAGAAATCAACTGTGATGGTTAACCATAATGTCAACTTCGATGAGGTCTACACACATCTGCAAGATGATTGTCTGAGCATGCTTGTGGGGATTATTCTGATTGGGTTAACTGAGGTGAGTAGACCTGCTCAGTGTGGGTGACATCATTCCAGGAGGTCAGATGCTAGACTTTACAGAAAAGCAACTGTGAGCTGAGCACCAGGGCTCATTCACCTCTGCTTCTTCGCTAGGGATGCAATGTGATCAAGTGCTTCAAGATCCTGTTGCTGTGACATCCGTATCACGTGGTCTTGAACTTAACTCTTTGTACTTTCTCCCTTCAAGTGCCTTTGTCAGATCATTGTATCCCATGAACAGAAAAAGTTGCCAGGACACTACGCATGGAAACAATGTTTACTCCTGATGGGTGGCTGCTTGCATGCTTGCATGGATACATGGATGATTGGGAAATTTAATTGTAGTGTATTAAAAATTGAACATTTACTTAACAGTAAATGAAGGAAACTGTGACATTTGAATGGATGGATTTAAAGCACATAATATAAGCCATGTGCCAAAGTCAAATAAAATTTGACTCACATACAGATCTAAAATAGTAAAAGCACAGTTATTTCTCTCCAAACTGCTTCATGCTGAATAGGGCACTGTTAATCAGGTCTTCCATGGTGTATCCTATGTGCTAGGTTCATCTCAGTCACCAGTTGAGTGAAGTAATTTT
>JAQHUG010000227.1:2480925-2511349 GCA_028555095.1 Dicrostonyx torquatus | reverse complement strand
GAAGCTTGTATGATACCTAGACCTATAGTGTACGTGTATTGAGTGCTTGAGAGCCTGGGGCTTGGGATGATCTGGTAAGAAAATAAGGTCAACAGAATTCAGATCCTAATGAAGATGCACTGCAGTGTCTACTGACTCTCACAGCTAAGGGAGAGCACAACTAAGTGCAAGTTCTGAAAGAAATTTCTCAGGACGCTTCTTCTGCCGTTGTTCCTCTGTGATATAATCCCATGGGATGAGTTTATATTATTAATGGTGCATTTTTGCTCCTGGATTTATATTATGGATGTCCGAAGCCCACATCTCTAAAAGCTACTTCCTCTACGCTAGCATTTGTTAATAGCTCCCCAGTCTGTAGCTGTAATTCTGGCCACAGGCACTAGCCACTGACTTTTAATCAGAATCTGACAGATATGAGAAAAGGTAGGAACAAACCCTAGAACTTTGTCTAGAGGGGAAAAAAGCCTTGCAGAGTCATTAGAACAAAGTAATAGTCCCCACCAACAATAAATAACATTTATTAAAAACAAAATCTATACAAGACTTGCCTTTGGACACTTTGTTCATAGATTATTTCAGCAAATGTTTTCTCTCACTCTGTAAGGTAGAAATTATTTTTCTAAGTTTATACAGGAGACAACAGGTTCAATTGAATGGCTTGTTTTATGTCACCCAGGTAGTAATTGGATTGAAATGAAGATTTGTCTGACTTCAAAATTAAATCCTTGCCTCCTCACCCGAGAATAAACAGCTGGCCAGGTACCGCATGTGTGCTAGGTTGTAAGTCCATGTGCAAAGGCTCTTGGTTCTGGATAGAAGTTCCTCATTCTTAAGGATTTAAGTATAGTACGAGTCAGAGAATTTGCGAGCATGTCATGTTAAACAGCCTACACCCTTGGATTTCATTTGTAATCTGAAACTTCGGTTGTACTAGATTGCCTAGGTGTTTTTAAAAGCTAAAATGACTTAATACATATCTCATAAGTTTTCTATTGGCATCACAGCAAGCTACCACACACAGTGAGTAAAAGCAACACAGATTAATCATCTTCCACTATGTCCTTCAGAAGTCTGGCATGATTCTTATTGGTGAGAATCAGGAATGCTTCTCTGAGAAGTTTTAGAAAACATCCAATTCATTGTTTTTCCCACTTTTCGGAGGATGTTCATACATCCTTCCTTCCAAGTTGGTATGGTCTATTGAAGGTTTCTTATTTTTGTCACTATGACTGCCATTCTCCCTTTGCTTTCTGTCTTATTTTCTGCGGACCACAATGGTTACACTGGGCACAACCAGAAAGTCTCAAAGAATGCCCCTAATTTAAAGTCACCTGGGCTAAAATCCAGATTTCTCATTGCCATTAACAAACCGTATTCGGATTCTAGCCATTAGTATGTGTGCATGCTTTTGAGGGAGGTGAGGATTTCTCCACATATCACAAATAAAAAGTGGGCTTGTACTTTCAAATTACTCAATGCAGATTTTCTGATGCCATCATTAACATTTTAATATGAAAAATATGTGGCGATTTGAAATCAGGTATTTGATGATTTGATCCTCTGCTAGTGGTGTTGTTTAGGGATATTTTGGGGGTGTGACTTTGCAGGAGGAAGTATGTCACTGGAAAAGGGCTTTGAGAGTTTAAATACTCTCCTGAATTCCTGTTTGTTTTTTGCTTACTGTGTGATGATCTGTGGTGATCTAATCTTGTAGCTTCCAGCTGCTTGCTGCCAACCCGTGCAGCCATAATGGAATCTTAGCTTTCTGGAACCACAAGACAAAATGAACTCTTTATTTGTTAAGCTGCCTTTGATCATGGTGTTTTATCTTGGTGATAGAAATATAACTAATATAAGTTAATGTATGATAATCCTTCCAGATAAATTTCTTATGAAAAATTTCAAGCATATGTATACTACGCATATATTCACATATGTAAATATATATGATTGTATTCCTATGTACATACTTATATGTATAACTACTATAAAGGTGATAATAGTGTGCATTTCTGGAATTTTAAAAGTTTATATTGAACATATAAATATGAATTTACATTTTACATAGCCTTTAGCGACTACAAACTATCATTGTACTATGAATATTGTTTTAAAATTGTTTATCGAATACTTTTCTCTTGCAACAAATGAATTTCTACGTTGTTCTTTATTTTGGGGTGCTTTTCTAGCAAAACATTACCTGGATGGTAAATTGTAATTTTCATATTTCTGTTTGTGTGAATGCACATGTGTCTGTCTGTCTCTCTGTCTGTGCTAGAGGGAGGCCTAAGGCTGATGTTGCTAGTAGGTGCCTTCCTCTATCCATCTTGGTTTTGTCCTGGCAGAGTTCCTCAGTGAACCTGGTGTTCAGTGGTTGATTAGACCGACTGGCTAGGGAGCTCCTGAGATTCGCCTGTGTCCTCAGTCTCCAGACCCCAAAGCTGGGGCAACACTGTCACACCTGGTCACCTTTTTTTGTTGGATTCTGGGGATTCTAACTGAATTCCTCATATTTACACAGCAAGCTCTTTGTCTTCCACGCCATTTCTCCAGCACAGATTTACACTGCTTTTATCACTGTAAATAATGCTATAATGAACATGTTTGTTCACTCTTGCAAGTGTATCTCTGAAAGTGTTTCTTGGAAGAGAATTAGTGTAGCTGAACAGGATCATGTCAATCCTTTCAAACAGATGTACCTAGAGTTCCCCAACATGGACATGTACAAACAAACCTTGCACTCTTCATCTTCTCTCCCTCTCTGTGTCCACACTCACCTGACAGTCTGGTCCCCTCTCCAGCAGCAATGAGAAAAAGAGCTTCCATTTTAGACTTTAGCTGCCTTATGGGTATGTAAATCAAAGAAAAACGAGTTATCATTACCATTATAACACAGACAACTTTCTGTGTAATTATCAGTCACTTAGACTTGCCTTTTGGTAAATTATTCACATTACTTCCTCATTATTCTATTAGGACGGTTGACTTCTCATTACTAGTACATAAATATTCTTTATTGTGTGGACTAACCCTGTGTAGTCTGAGTTACATAAATATTTTCTCAATCTGTTAACTTTCTATAGACATAATTTATGAAAGACCTCGTGATAATTTTTCTTCGCTCTGTAGTAAACCGCTCTCACAGAGTTTTTGGTTTCTACTCTTCACTAAGGAAGTCTCTCTTACACATATTATTTTGATTTCTTCCAAATCACTCATACAATTTAGTTTTCTTAGTTTTGAATAGTTTGTTTTCCTTCCAAGAGGCTTTAGAGATGTTTCTGTGGTTATGAGGACTGCTCTTGCTGAAGGACCAGGGTCAGGCCCAGCACCCACTCAGTAGCACTCAAGGATAGGAAATTGCATTGATAAGGGATGTAGTAGTCTCTTCATTTCTCTGCAGGTACGAGGCACACAAAAATACACTCAGGCAAACACTCACACTCATAAAATAAAAATACATGAATTGTTTTCTCAGGAATGCATTTTATGCATGACAGAAAAAAATTCAAACTTGTCTTGTATGATTGTGTTGCCAGTAATGTAAGTCTTATTTACTAAGCCTGCCCTCACTGGGTATCTAGACTAAACTGACAGTTTTTCATATATTAAAATCTGAAATAGCTGAGCTATATCTTTGAACTTTTAATTCTTCTCTACTGCATATAGCTCCATCAAGACTATAGTTACAGCTAATGGACATATAACATGGCTGGTGGACAGGAAAATGCCTCCTTCACTCTTTTTTATTGTGATGTTTTCTTTAACTATGCTTGAAACATTGACTTTTTCCTAAAAATATATAAGGAAAAACAAGCTCAGTTTGTTTGGAGTAAAAAAAAAAAAACTAGTCAAAAAGGCTGAAAACAGAAATACAACAAAAGCCTCTTGAGTGTCCACATGCAAGTACATTAATGTATTTATTGTGGGAAAAATTATTTCTCTTCTGTATCTTAGCAATACAGCTTTCAATTCTGAGCTGGGTGCTGGGTGTGTGGTGACCTGGGATAAAGTCTACATTTAATAGCATTCTCTGTACATGAGAGAGCTGCATGCTCACATTATGATAATATTCCTGCTTTCCTCTGCTAGCCCCTTGACTGCAGAGGGTGAAATTGATGGTGATTTTCTTTTTTTGCTATAATTAACTGTGCTCTGTCACTGGCTGTGGAAATGCAGCTCCTTAAGTCTACTTTCATCACAGTTTCTACCTCGTCCTCTTCGTCATTCATTTAAGAAACACAATCCATGAACTACTTTCAGTTCATATGATTCTGTGACAACTCAGGAGATTCTTGGATGTTGTTAGTTCCCCATATAATGGAGTAAGATTGGTCATTTGGATATAGTTCAAAGATGCTTCACCATATGAATTGTGGGTAATCCTGTTTCTACTTTGTCCTATATCTCATTCCATGTAACACCCGTTCTGTATTTAGGGGTGATAAAAATTGTTTAATCTTCCTACTTGGTTCACTTTGTGGTGGCTGTGTATTGGTTTTCTATGAGTAGAAACATTTCCTACCAGAGGGAAGTGCATTAGGACTAGGAAGGGAAGAACACAACTTAGAAGTTTGACAAAGTCCCTGAAACTTACTAGATTCACCAGGACCTTACCTACAATTATGAAAACAGTAAAACAAAATTGCTGTGGTGAATGGGGAAGGCAAATCTGTACAGAGGGGGTTCTTCAACTAGTTGTGGTCCCTGGGGGAGATTCACTCATCTTAAAACTGATTGCAGGTTACATAGAAAGAGACTCCAGGATTGTGGCTTACTTAATTTACCAGTGTTGGGTTGGGCTTTTGGGCATTGCAGCTGTCTTTGAGTCATCCTGGTTCTGTTAGTGCCCCTCAAACATACTCCTATTAAGTAATCCCAATAAACTGATTGGTTCACCAAGTTAGACTTTGGGGGAATTGTTTCTTTAGCTTATTGTTGGTTCCTTATCTAATAGAAAAAAGTCCTTTGTGTTGTTATCAAGTGATTACTGGGACAGAGACTATATCTATTTGTGTATTTCTCATATGTCCACTGCATCTCTCCACTGAGGTTCCCACTTCTTGTCAGAAGTTTTTCCTCACAGCCATTCCCAGAACTCCTTGCTTATGCTCCTTGCATGGTAAAGGTAGTAAGAACAACACAGTTGACATCTGAAGAAACTCCTGTGTATTCAGTTTGGGTATGATGTTTCCCAGTATCTGGTCCTTCACAATATAAAAAATCTATTAGACTCTGTTCTCTACTGCCTTTGATGTCTCCCAATACAGTTCCTTGGAAGTTGTCTAACCCCTCCCAAAGTCTTGCTTTGGTTAGATAATTAGTTTGCTGTGGTTAATAACTTAACTATTATTGAAAGACAGCTCTCCACAGGGCATGGTCAGGTTCTCCTCCTCTTTCTTGCACTTAGTATTCCAATATAATCTTGAGCTAAGGAAGACCTGGCTAGAACAAGTTAGCATATTTTCGTCTCCTTCACCCCAAACAGGATGCCTTCTAGATGCAAAACCAATGAAGCCTGTGGCATTGGGCTCCAAAGTCAGGGTGAGCTAGTGGCCAAGGTCCCTTAAGTACAAATGGGAAATCTGCAGATGATTCTTCCCACCCTGAGGAACTTTATTGAATCCTTACATGTACCATGTGTTTGTCTTCTGTCATAATTTGATGTTCACCTGCTAGTTACAAACCTACTCCATGGAATTCTATCGAGTTTTCTTTCTCACCTCTTACTCAGATTTATAACTTATTTTAGTTATACACAAGTCAAAACACGGTTCAAAACAGAGAACCTACTTTACAATCACAGCAGTGTAAAAATCCATGTACTTGTAGATAGAAATTTGAACTTGGCATAATTGGGTTTCCTCAGATTTCATAAGACTGAAATCAAGGAAATTACAGGACTATATGGCTGTAATTTATTCTTTGTTTCTTTTTATCTTTCTTGTTGTTTTCCTGGTTGGAATCAGATTCAGGACCTAGTACATGTGAAATAAATATAGAACAATCAATCCAGACTTTCAGCCCTGGCTGTGTTTCTGTATGTAGGTTGGCATTCTTTTAGAATTCCATTCAGTTTGTAGAAAGATGCAATTTCTTCTTATAGGTTGAAAATCCTGTGTTAGCTTTTTTAAAACTGAGTTGTCTGGTAACATGGTCTTTTCACAATATGGCAACTATTTCTACAGAGTCAGTAGGTAAGTCTTTCCAGTCTTCTGTAAGGTAGTTATAGCATTATAAAGGAATTACATAATTTCACCCAATCACAAGACTGATGGCTACAGCACCTTTGCTATATAAAGTAAACAAATTAGAAGAGCGATAACATATTAATCCACAAATATTTCCTAAAATCAAGATAAGGGAGCATGCCCTGTATGTATTCCATACAGGGAATTTCATAATCAGAATTCTGAATGACTAGGAATCTTAGCAGTCATTCAAGGATTCCGTTTACCACAACAGTGAAGAATCTTTGGGAGTATCTAACTGCTTTGGATGTTTCTTTGACTTTACAATTTTTTTAAATCCCTGTATCCTTCATTTATGAAAGGCTCAGACTTGTTGTAGCTTTTAAGCATAAAATTACCTGTTGATTTATATTAATGTGATATGACAAAATGGCTTGATTTCTCTAGAGACAACTAACTCACTGATCTCCTGCATGGGGTAGGGTGTGAAGAGAGACGGGGTAAAGGAGGCTGTGGCTCTTGTGCCGTTGGTTCGGGTTTACGAAATGACAACCTTACCATCAGATATGCCGACTTACGCTTAGTTACTCACCTTAGATGGCGTCTGCTTCTAACTCAATTTCTAGAATTTCTCTGGCCTGAATTGTGCTGCCTTGCTCTGGCCAGGTCTTCCTTACCTCGTGAAGGTCCAGTCTCATTACACTCTGATGGGATGCTTGAAGACTGAGCATTTCCTGTGAAGGTGCTTGCCGGGTGCTGTCTGTTTGTTCCAAGTGGAAGCCTTGGCTATTGGCTAGTTCTATGAATCGTCTAAACAAGATCACCAGATGCACCTTTTTATTTTTATTTCCTTTTCAATGTCCCCAACATCTCTAGTTCCTCAGGTTCTTTCAGTTTGAAATTACTTGCCATGAAAGCTCATTTGCTATTCCTAACAGCTTTTCATTTCCAATCACTATGCTTTGGAAGTAGAGAAACACACGAAGTTTCTGATTATAATTTTGCTTTTCTGTCTGCTATTATTGTTCTGGAAGACTGATGACTATTGGATAAGAAAAGGGAACACATGTTTCTTTCATGGAAACCACAGGTCAGTGTTCTGATAATTATTACTGCTGTTATTTTGCAATGAAGTTCATCAAGCATAGTATCTGTTCAAGGAACTTGATCTGTTTTGATGGAAAGAAAGATTAAACCCCTTGTCTCTGAAGGAATGGATGGCCCACAAACACAAACAGAACAAGATTTTTATGTACCAACAGTGTCTAGTTGACAGTGTTTCTGTATTCTACATCGCTTAATGCTTCACCATCCCAGGGAAGGTTCTCCAAAAAGGGACCTCCTTCCAGGAAAAAAAAATCAGTAACAGACCTTTCATAAATTTTTTTTTTATTCAAAACCACCTCCATCTTTAAATTTGGCTAATAATAAACACAAGAATCAGTGATTTGAGTGAGAAACACAAAAGACACAGTACTTTCAAGGAAGAATTTCCAGTAAAATGTTCAAAATGAGACAAACATCTTTGATACCTTAGTAGAAATCCAGCATTGTGGAACTATTTGGCTAACTGAAAGAATTATAAAATATTACTATTTACAGAAACAATATTCAAGCTTGTGGCTATGACACTGTGGGAGAACTGAGATGAAAAAGACATGGTGAGCTTAAAGAACTAAGAGGGCAGCAGTATTAATTACACGTTATCACACACATTATCGTTATTTTAGTATAGAGGTGGATTAATTTGTATTGAGGGCTTTAAATAAGCATACTTTATCCCATTCTTCTGTTTCTTGTAAATAAGTAAACAAACAACTAAATACAGTGAATTGGGATCTTATGTATAGACTTGCATAGAAGCTAGTCTTAAATCTCCCAAAGGAAATTTAAAGAGAAGTAGTTTGAGATCTTATATCTTATGGCTTCTTAGATATGTAAATAACATTGAGTATCAATGAGCTAAGGCCAGAGGTAACTTTGGAGGAAGTTATGAAGCAGATATTTGTTATGGTTTTTTTGTACTGCTGGCTTGTTTCATTAACTGCAAGGAAACTATGAAAGAAGACTTTAAACTTTCTGCTCTCTCACTTAGGGATGAGAGCAGAAGGTGATTGTCACTGAATATCAATGTCATATAAAGAAAATAAAATTGTAGACCCTAAGAGCAAAGGCAGTCAATTAGCATTAAAGAAATGTTCCCCACTTCTAGAAGTAGATTTTCCACCACCCTTCCACTATAATCAAGCCACCAATTGCCATTCTATCATCTTAATCACAGGCTTCCTTTTGAAGGGTCTGCTGCTGAGGAACTCGTTTCCAGGGTCACTGAACCTCTGTGAGAGCCTCACCTCCAAGGCCACAGGTGCTCATTTCAATTCAAAGGCTTGTCTGCTCAGATCTCTGCTGCAAACCTTGGGATGTCAGGCTGCACAAACATTGCTGGGAAATGAAGTTATGAGGGCTTGACTAGCACACGTGAAGGGACTCAGTTCCCCTCTTATTTTTTCATCATGTTTAAAGATGAGATCCCTTTTTTATTTCTTGTAATAAAACCTGCCTTTCATTCTAAAAGCAAGCGGAAGGAAGAAACAAATAGAGTGCTATAAATGCCTATGGCAGATTACATGTATTGTGGACATATTTCAGAATTATAGGTGTAAAAATGAATATCCTTCTTTTATTTGTGCAACTTAATCCCAAGAAAAAATTCTCATCTATTATCAGGGTCAAGAGTGAGTCTCAGTGATACTCTTCTTTTCAGAATTAGCGTCTCTCTTTTTTTTTCCATGACACACATGGCTTTAATCTGTGTATTTTAACCTGCAAAGACGCCCATACTTGGGCATAAAACTGATCTAGTTACATTCTATTTCACATATCAGTGAACAAAGCCATCCTCTGAAAAATTACTGCAAATTCTTCATTACCTATGACAATGATGGAACTAGAAGGGCCAGGTGGAGGTCTGAATCCCAAACGGATTCTTCAGTCTCAGAATAAGCATGTGGTGGAAGGTGGGAAACTGTGTTTGATTTGAAAACTTATGAAATAAATACAGGAGGCATCAGTGTTGGTTTAGCCAACCCATAATCTCTGAAATAATATTGTGATTGTATTTGGCTTCTTTCCTCCCTGTAGACTCTGTAAAGTGTGGGTAGAGACGTTCTTTTGAGAAGTATGAAAAAGATGCAGAAAGGGACAGCAAATACTGTCAGTCTTCAGTGGCGCTATATGAATTTAGGATACTGAATGTGTTTTTTTCCTCCAGTGTGCTGCTTAGTCAGTTTCTCAGATTTGATAGTTGAATAGTTAACATCTGAATGTGAACAGACTATTTTTTAATAAAAAAGGAAAAAACAAATCTTTTAAATTGTATTCAATTACTAAAATACTTTCTTTGAAAGTAATTACAACGTCATGTTTTCCAATTTTCTAAAGTCTTTTAAAGACACTTTTGCTTATTTTAACACTTGGAGAGAATTAGACAGCTACTGTTCATCATAAATTCTGCCTAGATGAAGACTTTTTTCTTTGCTTAGCTTTTCCAGCCACTAGAAACCTAAGGGAAAATGTGCTTTTCTTATAATTTTTTTTTTTGCCTGTCAAAATTTACAAACCTTCAGCCTATGAGAATCAAGACTGTGTTTGTGATTTGCTCAAACTGGGTTGCAATAAGTTGCCCTAGAATAATTGCAACTGCATTTCTTTGTGCTGTGCCTGAAGACATCAGTTTTCATTCTCAGGTACCTCTTATCTTCTGTTGATCTAATACGCAGTAGATATCATTTTGGTATTCCACTGACTTCAGAACCATGTGACAGAAATGAATTAGTTTTTTTTCTTAGTTCAATAATATATCAACTTTTACAGATATTAGTTAAGGAAATGGCAGTCTGCATTTCAGCTGGACATGTGAACCACATTTGGGTTGAGAGACAGCAGTATTTCTGTAGATCGGTATTATGAGGAGATTGAGGATGGGTGGATACTTAATGTTTCCCACACTTTTTATTTTCTTCCATGAATTCCTGAGAGAGTAGCAGGAAGACATTGCTTCATTCATACATTTTTCAGGCCTGAATGATAGGCTGGCCACAAAAGTAGTATATGGATGTGAGCAACGAAAAGAATTCCATGGGATGCAATCAGATCAACAGAACATTGTCCCAGCAGACACTCCTCTTTCATTCTATGTACAGCCAGTCTTGTCTGGAGTGTGCTGTGTAGCAGGCAGGTGTTCTTGGTACAACAAGACCTTCTCATCTCTGAAGGTCCACCAAGCCAACTCCTCATCACTTACACTGCTCAGATAAGGCTAAGGGCTTACTGCCTCCCCAGCATCACCATTCTGAGTCAACTTTGACTTTTTCACACATGTAAGTAGTTCATGAGATGTGAATCCTTCCCTTTCTTCCATGTTTCTCATCCACTCTTTCATGTCTGAAATTAGCTATGAGATAAAATAAAAAATTAACTAAACAAATTCACCCTAGGTTGATCACACATTAATCGCTAAAAATCTAATCATTCCTTTATACCTCTGTGTGATTCAGTTCAGACATACATTTCATTCAGAGCCAAATTTAAAGTGAAGAAAAGAAAGGATAGAGGTAACTTTTTCAAATGATTAAACAAATTAATTACATTTCTTCAGATAATCCAGAACCCCGATGAATTATGCATACTTATTAAAAAGGATTTTCCAGAGTAAAAGGCTAAATTAGTTGCTCCAGCTGTCCCAGGCAGTAACACAGGCAATAAACATCTACTTCCATGTGAATACAAATTAGGTCCATTTGAAGAAGAGAGACCAAAGGAAGGGAAAGAAGATGGGCAAGGCAAGCAGAAGGAAGAGGAGGTACAAGATGTGAGTACACAGAGTCCTTTTATTTTGCTTAAATGTCCATATTAAAGTATATCTCTCCGCAGTGCTAATGGAAGAAAATAATTACAAATTCTGGGTCAATTATATCACATGTAATGTGCATAATCAAATTGCATGTAGACCAGGAGGGATGAGTGAGCGATAAAGTCAAGACAAAGCATGTGTCGGGCGGTGGTGGCGCACGCCTTTAATCCCAGCACTAGGGAGGCAGAGGCAGGCGGATCTTTGTGAGTTCGAGACCAGCCTGGTCTACAAGAGCTAGTTCCAGCGCAGGCTCCAAAGCCACAGAGAAACCCTGTCTCGAAAAACAAAAACAAACAAACAAAAAAGACAAAGCATGTAACAACGACCTGACGTCATTTGCTTTACCAGCTTAGTATTTTCTTATGCCATTAAAAACTAAAGAAGCAGTGGTGAGTTTGTGCTTCAGCATCTGCAGATTGCCATGCAGGTTGAATGATTCTCGTGCAGGCTGAGTCCTACTATTCAGCATCTTAAGTTGGAAACCAGGGATTGTAAGTAGGGGCAGCAAGAAACCATTGAACATAGGCATTCTCTGTGGAGAGAAAGAAAAGTTGAACTAAAAAAAAAAAGAAAACTAAACAAATAACTGTCTGGTTGCCTCAAGAGTAAAGGGTAGCGCAAAAGCTTATTGGCTTTTGTATGGGAAGATGCCAAGGGAAAGCAACTGGAGAGCTGGAATAGCAAGGTGGTCAGTATGGAAACTTTGGCAGACAGATGAGATGCTGCAAATTGTAGGAACATTCAGCCAGCCTCTAAGAGCTTCTGAGAAACGCCTTTAGGTTTCTGTTCCCCAGCAAAAGCAAGCTCAGGTGGGACCCAGATCATCACCCTAAAATATTGCCATTAGCACTGCCTTTTGGGGGCATGTTTGGGGACTCTAACAGACATTACACATCACAGAATTGCTAACAAAAGGACAGTTTAGAAGAAGTTGTAACATGAAATGATGGAGAGCTTCACAGGAATACATTGCTTGGTAACTCATGCTTCTATGGTACAGAAACCTTCAAAATCAAGCAGCATTTCTTTGTCTTAAACATATGTACTATTTGCAACCCCTATGAAATCATTCTGTATTAATAATGTAAGTGCCAGGAGACCGGCTTTGCAGAGGTATTCTTTGCATGGCTCTGGTGATGTAGGCAAATATCTTGTGTATGAAATTTAAAAATTAAATATTTAAACAAATGATAATGTGTTGTTGATGTAAAAATAAGATTATATCATGATGTGAGACAAAGTTCATTTAAGTACTGAGGGTATATAAAGTGGCAAAATATAAAGGTAGTGGTGCATAAACAATATCTTTGTATTACAACCACGATGAATGATGGATGAGTGAAATGCGGAAGGAAACACAGCACACAAAGTGAGCTACAGCAAGTAGGGAAGCCCAGAGTTCTTTTTCTTGTGTTATTTCTACACTCTTGTTTGGAACCCAGAAAGTATTAGATGTTCAGAAATTTTGGGTTAAACTAATGCAAAATAAATTTTTGAAACTCAAATATTTCTCTGCTGTCAGGTCCTTCTAAGTTGTTAAGCATGAATCTATAAAATAATGATAATTATAATCTTATAAGCCTGCATTGATTTTATGAAATACAAATAAAACAATACGGAAAAATTATTTTACAAACTGATAAATATAGAAAGCCAAAGTAAGATTATATTCATTTTAGCTTCATATGGTAGATTGCTAATGCAGGTAAATGAGTTACTGCTAGAGTGGTGAAGTCCACACACATATACTGAAAAGTTTCCTACTCCCAGGGTCTTTTGCTGTTTTCATTTAAGCACCACAAGAAGCAGACATATGCTATATAGCTTTGGTGGCAGGCACTGATCACTGATTTTTTTTTTTATTTTTGTTTTTTTGTTTGTTTTTCAAGACAGGGTTTCTCTGTAGCTTTGGAGCCTGTCCTGGAACTAGCTCTTGTAGACCAGGCTGCCCTCGAACTCACAGAGATCCACCTGCCTCTGCCTCCTGCGTGCTGGGATTAAAGGCATGCGCCATCACCGCCCGGCCTGATTTTTTTTTTTAAATCAAAACTCAAGTCACTATTCCGTTTCAGAGCAAAAGTAACTTAAGTTCTCTGAACATGTATTATAAAAGCCTAAAACACACAATAAACTGTGTGCCTTACAGAGATCTTCTACAATGCCCACAAAGTCTACTTCAATAATTGTCGGTTTTCCTGTATTGTTAGGACTGGCCCAGAAATTAACGTTACGATAGATTATCCATGCACACAGAAAATTGATCACTCTTTTTGCTGAGAGACATCCACTCATCTGGAGTCTGGACTTACCTTAAGAAAAACTCCCATTTCCTCTATTCTGTTGATTAACAGCCCTTCTAGATACAAGAAACCATCAACCTCCTTATTCTATGTTTAAGAACACAATAGAAAACCTGAGAGACTCTACATATAATACTCTCAAGTCCTTGAGGATTGTCATTTTGGATAAGCCACTGATAGACACCTTGATAGAAATCACAGCTAAGCCTAGCCTCCCAACAGTCCCAATTTGGACTCCACAGAACAATGTCATCTTGGAGCTTCCAGACCAGGCTCTCTGCCAGCCGAATACTGAAGGACCTCATTAGCAACTCAGGCAACTGAAGAGCTCTCCAGCCCCTCTTGATTCCTGACATACAAAACTGCAAAATAAAGTGAGCCAGTTGTTTTCCCACGTACTGGAGTCGTTCTAACATAATAGTAACTAGAGTCCTCAGCTCTGAACCTATGACACTTTGTGTATTTCACCCAGATTCATTTCCATACAATTAATACACTCTTTTCATGAAAGGTCTATTTTCCCTAACCTTACATTCCCTATTCATTAATTCATACAAATAAGTCAGTACATTTGGAGTATATTTATGTAGTAAAATAGCATTTCTCATGGAAACACTGAAATTCTAAAATATCACTGAGACACACACTTTCAACATAGACGTAGGGAATCTTTTTTATGTATTAAAATAGATGAGCCTTAGAACATGATCTATTACATGAAAAATATGAGAAATTGGAAGTCTATAAGCAAATATTTAAAGACTCAGGCTGCTATGTTTGCTGTTAAATTTCATCATCTGGTAGCATAAAATTTACTGAATCTTTCATGTCATTTACAAAGAGAGCAATGCTGCCTCTCCAGCAATCCAAATGATTAAAAAAAAAAGGTCCAAGGCACCATTTTCAAGTAAAAATTGAGATCCCTTAGACATCATTCATAATTGCTAATGTTCTAACTAAAATGAGGTTCAATCCCCATTGAAACAAAGACACTCCTAATAAATAGCCTTGGTATTACCCACAAGTATTATTCCCTAAACCTTATCTGTAGACTGCCATTCAAGTTACCATAGTGCAATGTATGTAGTACAGAGTTAAGCAGTAGAGAGGCAGCTACCAATGCTTGCATCTCTGTCAACAGAAGAGAAAGACAAATTTGCAGCAGTGTTTTAAGTGGGACATGTATAAGTCAGAGGCTCAACAACTCAGGTCCTTTTAAAGATTGGTAGCACATGCTACAGAGGAAAGTATTTTTGGTTTACTTTATGACTGCTTTTCAAAACCTGATGTAGTCTACTGCCCATGATTCAGGTCAGCTCCCACTGTACGTGTAGTATGTATTGCTCCAAGAATAAAACTTTCTTTACACACAGAGAAATCTGTTATCAGTGATATGTTACCCAGTATATACTTAGTGTCTACAAAAATGCCAAGCCTTGTGTACAGGATTGAGTTTCAGCCATAGAAAGTTCAGACAGAAAGTGTGGTTCTAAGAAACATTCCACAGTGTTGTCATAGTGGCCATGCAGGGAATGATGGTTGCATATGATTGATCAAATTGAGACAATAAAAATATTTATTAATACTTTCAATGTGTTCATCACCATTCTTGTACCTCTGGCAAGAAAATTTGACTAAGGCAATTAAAAGAAGTAGAGGTTTGTTCTGATTAACCATATTAAATAATCCATCATGGTATAGAAAGCATTATGGTGGAATTGATCATGAGCCAGCTGGTCACACTGGGACCTCATTCAGGATAACAAATGATTGATGCTCAGCTATATTCTTCTTTAACCTTCTTATTACTCACTCTAACAAAATGTTTTATTCAGTCAGAGACATCAGCTCAAGATGATTTCACCCACATTTGAAGGTATGTCTTTCACTTCAGTTAAGCATTCTAGGAAGACCCTGAAAGACATACCCAGAGATATGTCTTCTTGACTCATTGGTAATTGAAAATCTGGTCAAACAGACAGCCAAGACTAAACAGCATACAGTGTGTAATCAATATAATGATTCTAGGGATTGATCAAGATCTGTAGTCAGACCTTGAATTATCTGAATACATTGCTTTGTAAGAAAACTGAGACAAATTTTTATCATTGAGTAGGAGTTGAAGAATACTGAATCATCAAGGAGACAAGAGAATTAGTTTTATGTTGATTATTTTACTTAGCAAATAGAGGTGATTCATGATACAGTAGAGATACCAAGTCACAGTTTATTCCCAAGCTGGACCATTCAAACTTGTAACTTTAACAAGCAAATGCTTGCAATTTGGCCATCATACATGGCATGGCAAATAGGCCCACTGTGTCTGTACTTGAAAACTCAAAGAGTCTTTCCAACTGAGTATTCAGAAATTTCTGTCCACAGCACTGAAAATCCATTTCCAATCCAAGGTCTATATTATGTTGGTCTTTTTGTCTTATTTAGGATTCATTCAGAAAGTAGAGAAGCTAGGTTTGATACCTGACATAAATAAACCCCATCCATTCATTATTGAGTTGGCTATATTATATATAGCTCCATTAGTGAAAGTTTGTGAATATAATGAAAACATTTACAAACTTAAAATATTGAATTATTTTTATAAATCTGCTGCACTTATGAAAAGACAAAGAGTGGAAAGGAAGAAAGAGCAAGTTAAGATTGCCAAAGGGGAATGAGTTGAGAAAACCCTAAGTATGAGGTATTCTGATTAGGAATGCTAGATATGCTGACAATATTGTGCTTATCCCCTAGATGGTGGTTACACAACACTTCAAATCTACATGTGTAAAAACTCAGGGAGTCATATGAACAAGGCAGAAATGTCACTGGTCAAACATTCATGATGAGTCTACTCTAATTGATACAAAATTAGCACTTCCGATTTGTATTCAACTCTAATTTATTTGAAAGGCATTGTCCTTTGCTCTAGCATACATAGACTTTTAATACATCAGTTTTTTTCTTGATTCACACTACCATGAAGCCTACTGTGAGATGGAAATGGTGAGAAAAGAGATTATAAACAACAAAAACAGAAGTGAAGTCAAGAAACACATGGGAGCTAAGACTGGAAAGCCTGCTCTGCTGATGCTAAATCTAGAAAAGTTCTCAACACTCATGAATCAGGTGCAAATGAGCACATCTGGATTTATCAGAATTGTGTTCCCAGGGAGACTCAAGAGAGAGTGAATAACATATTCTGCTGTTATACACATGTCTTTGCACCTAAGTTGTCTAAAGTTTCTTTCTGAAATTGCACTTTCAGTCTTATTGTCTATTTAAATATATTTAATCCAGATTAAAATCAGGAGATAAAATGATTCAAGCCTCTTTGCCCATTTCTAGTTTTCTCATTACCTAGAATATTTACTTAAAAGAGTCCTTCAGGTCCTAACGCAATTGGCCAGGCCTTTTGAATAACTTCTTCCAGAGAAGACTATAAGATATTTTGCATGCAATCTGCCAAGTGCTTGAGTGCAGGAATTTTCTTCCGCAGGATCTGGGAAATAAGAATTCTATGGTATGCATTCCTGATTCACATCAGGCTTTGATGGGATCTTCTTGGATGATGCTGATTATCATGAAGATCAGGACATCAAATATTCCATTCTGCCAAATCTAAGAACAACAATGGATTGCCCTCTCAACACCATGTACCGGACTTCTGGGAAAAGGAAAACAAAACCAAAACCAAACAGTGGGATCTGGAAATGGAGAGTGGCGCTGCCTGCAAATATGTCTGACTAAATGGCTAATTTTGTTCATTTTACTACAAGAGGTTTGAAATAACAGCATAGGCAAAAAGCAGCTCTCTCCCATGCTCTTTCTATGTAGTCCTTATGCTAATTCCACTGAAGGTAGAAGGTAAAATCAGAGTCACTCTCAGCTATTTGCATGATGAATTTGCCACACCTACAAAGTCCTAAAACAAATAAAACAAAACAAGCTGAATATTCTTACTCTGAGGACATAGCTCACCAGATCTAGGATTTAATTCCTATCATTACACAAAATAATTCTGTGGTTCATTACTTCTACCCTCAAAAAATAAAAACAACTCTTACAGCTGATAACAACATCCCCCACTCTCATGCCCTGTCCGTATGCTACTGTGTCAGTAACTAAAGAATTTCCACTGGGTAAGAAAATAAAGCTTCCTCTAATTCAGCTGAGTTTCCCAATAATCAGGCCTGAAAGCCCTTTATGTGCCAATAGTTGCAGTCTCTTCTTCCACATCTTTGCTTCATTTTAGGAAACCCCATGTGGAGGACCTTGGAATGTCTGTTTTTGTATACATTTGTCCCTTGTCAGGCACCGTAGACAGTACAGTAACTAATTTGGTCCCACCAGAATGTTTTCCTTCTCCTGAGCCTTCCTTCTCTGTAGAGGGAGCTCCACTGCTGCTGAGCTGGGTGTTCCTCAAGTATTTCTTTCCCAGAGAAGTAACTTACTCAGATCATTGCCTTTGAGGAGATAAATGAGGCATGCAGAGCCAAGACTCTTTCTCATCCCTCCCTCTGGGAAGCAGCTTTGTCCACATAGATTATGCATTGTCTCCTGCTTCTACCAGAGACTGGATAAATCTGTGTAGTTTCAGGCATACCATCCCAAAGCATTATGCGATTTTTGTCTTTTTACCATTCTATACGTCCGTTCACTTTCTTCCTTGATGCTGAGAGCTTAGGTAGACAAGACAGATGCTATTTATTCAGATTACAGAAACATTCCAGCATCTGCAGTGTGAATTGCTGAATTTGAAAGAGGATGAATAAAATACAGAAGCATAGAATATGTGAGAAATACCTGAGATTTCTTGTGTGCCCGGAGAAGGTTGAGATTTGCAATTCGTTAGAGCCATTTGAGTAGAATGGTTGCTCTTAAACAAAGGTACATAAACTTCAGGAAAATTTTGAACTCATGTTTTGATGGTCTATGTAGAAATATGACTCAAGTTGGACAATACATAAGTCGGTCAGCTGTCTGTTGCTGTAACAAAGTATCTGATGCAGGCTATAAAGAGAAAAAAAGATTTGATTGCTTCATAGATTTCAAAGTTCAAGGATGAATATTGGTCAGCTGCATTAACTTGGTCTTTGGGGATATTAGGACCTGTGTAGTCCCACATTATGAAGAAGTGCACATAGCAGCAATCTTTTATCAAGACTTAATCACAAAAAAGAATGTTATTACAGTTAGATTCAAATAGCATGTCCCTGTGGGCTCATGTTTCATCTTTGTAAGTTAAGTAATGCATTGTGATTTAAAGAAAGAAGCAGGCTATCCACTAGTAGCATTTAAATATATTTTGGGAGTATATTTAATATTATATGCGATTGGTTTGTGAAACCATGATATTCTGAAAAAAATGAGATTTGCATATGATGAATGGGAAAAGGAGGACTGAGGGTTCTTTGGCAGAAAGAGTGGGGGGTAGAGCTGGAACCACTGCACTTTCCCTGGGGTGGGATGGTGAGTGCTGAATGACCCAGTTGCCCTCATCCACTTGACCATGGGGAGAACCCACCCACTGAGTAGGGACTCTGTCAAAGCAGAATCTCACTTAATGGTATCAAGTAGACACTTATATAGGGTTGTAATGGGGGTAGAGAAGCTTGGGATGGGTTGAGGTAGAGTAAGGAACAAGGGCCAATACTATTCTGCCATGCTAGTGATGGCTGGACAGAGGCGGGTCTAGGTCGGGTAGCCAAAGACAGATCTCCAAACTCTATCTAGGATCAGGAAGTTACACTCTAGCTAGGCTCAGGAAATTACCTGGGCCTCACACCTGGGCCTCATGAGGCCCAACAGAGGACATCTGAGACACTGTCTTCTTTCTGATAAGCTTTATTGACCAATCTAGACATGATTTGAGACCATTAAATGAATTAGAAACTCCATTTTCATGTTTGAGTATAGGGTCAATTTAATAAATATGTTTGGGTGGTCAATTTAGAGCCTCTCATGAGGCAAAATCATCCCAATGACTAGGGAAAAATCAAGAGATTGGTGTGTTTATTGTTTCATAAACACAGATGCAAGACTGCCCTAGGGCACCCGTGTCCCTAGAATGAAATAATACAACTCTAGTTAACCTAGTGTGACGATTGTTTGGATGTGTCACACTTATGCTCACCTATCTTAGAAAACATTACTTATTCTCAGAGCTTTAGTAGGCTTTTTAGCTTATCCTTCCTGTACTGGAAGGGATGCTCAGGATGTGAGTGCAAAGCAGCATCCCAGATGGGTCTGTGGGTACCACCTGAGGAGACTGATGTCCAGATGGATAGTGACAAGATTAACTAAGAAGAGGAATGACAAAGGAGTCTCCAGAGTCATAATCCATTGTTCTCTTGTTCTTCTATGTCAGGACTCCAAGATCGTTGGCCCTAGTCTCTGGATTTCATACCAGATACTCACAAAATCTCAGTCTGTAAGTTCTAAACTTACTTTGCTTCTGAAGGGGACTGAAGCCATCTACCAACTTTCCTTATTCCCACACAGGACTTCTCATAATCAAGTGATTAATTCCCCTGATAAATCCCTCTGCATAGAGTGGGCTCTCTGTTTAGAGTACACATAGAGAATCACTAAAAGTTGAATGAAAATCAGCCACTGAAAGAATGAATAGTTGAGCATTTATAGAGAAAGCCTTACTTTCCTTCTCTAGACCTGGGCTCTCCTTTCAACTGTGAGCCCATCTAAAAGCACTGTACTCTGCACCTGTTCCCATCCATGTTTCCCAAGCGGGAGAGTCATAATGCTTTCTGAGTCCTGCGAGAGCAGCCTGGCTGTAAGAACATGCAAAGTGCTGAAGGTAATTCTCTCCCATGTGGCATCTTTTAGTTACATTTTCCACCTAAAAGAAGCTAGGATAATGACAGTCACCTACTGCATGAGGACCAGAGAGGGCCTGACCTAGTAGCTTAAGTAGAATGGCACTGAGTAGAGCCCCAAGCAAGCCCTGATAGATATGGAACATATCCCAGTGTTTGAGAAGATTTACTGTCATAGCTCTAATGTAGACTGTCTTTACTGATATAGGAAACAGCTGCCAGAAATGAGATGTTTTCATAACACACAAACCACAATCTCAGCTTTGCAGCATTGTCCTAATTATTAGTAAAGAGAGAATGAAGTTACTAATATTTCTGCCTAGAAATATAGTAATGATATTATTCAGTGGCATAATATTTGGTAAAAGCATTGAGTCACTAACCCCAAAGACAGATAATGTACCAGTAAGGTCACAGTGAAGAGTTCAGAGAAAAGAATATAGTGTCATATGTTGGGGCTGTTTGCAGCATCTGGATAGGTGTTATAGTCTCGCAAAGACCTTTAAGAAAAGCAAATATAGAAAGGGTGTGAGATTTGAAGAGGCAATTAGTTATTCCTTCTACAGAAAATTTAAGACAAGTTTCTTCAGCAACAGATACTAAAAAATTGACAGAATTTGAGGATAGAACCAAGGATTTTAGTCTTTCCAAACACAGTTAAGACCTTTAAAAGCAGGCTTATATAGTAGTCAGTAATTACTGTCAGTCATAGAATATGTCTTAGAGATTGAAACTGAATGGATGGTTCTCACCACAGAACCGGATCAGTTCAAAACACTAGCAATTCCAGGAGAAGGCATGCATTTTAAAGAATTTTATTAACATGGGGATGTAACTATACTCAACTATTAAAATCATTTTTTTGAGTCAGAGAAGTTAGGAACCAAATGCTGGAGAGCATTCTGACTCTTTGAGACCTAAAAGGCTATTCTTCGAACTCTCTCATTTGTGCCTAAAAAGCAAGCTCAAAGATATGCTTGGCACCCCAAGAGGTTCTGTTCTATATTGTCTACTTGAATTGTGGTTATACAGAAATGACACAGGTTCTTAACAAAAGGTGGAACCAAATTTGCCTAGAGCATATTGGACCATGGACTTTTCCTGTGAAGTCAACTTGAGGACTGATTATGTCTCTGAAGGGAATGTGATCCCACAGAGTCAGCTCAGTGAGACTTAGAATTACTATGAAATAGTGAAAGACGACAAGGCGTTTGCTCTCAATGGGAATACCAATAGTGTCGTTTTGTTTCAACATTGTGGGTTTTATACAAGAGAGTGATGGTGAAGTGAGAAGATGGAAAAATGTATTTCTTTGGTGTCTGTATTAAGAAAAATTAACATCTGATTGAAAGATTATTTCCAACACCTCTGGTTGTGGAAACTACTATCATACTCAAAGATTTCGGCTTTCTTTCATTTGCCTCTTTCTTCTAGTTAAACTTGAAATTCCCTTCCTGGGAAGATGAATTCATCTACTTAGTGCAGGAGGGAAAGGAAATCAAATATATGATGAAAAGAATGGGGACTTGGAGAAGTATTGAGGCCGCCCATATATCTTCTGCTTACTTTTCATGCACTGAACACGGTGTACATTTAGTCTTCATTGCTTTTGTGTAGGCAGAAGCAGGACCACTAGGTGATATCTTCAGGCCTTTCTGTGACTTCTGTAGTTTAATGTTAACTATATGGGGTATTCCTATCAGTAAAGCACAAGCAGAATCAATCTTGACAACTGTATGCTTGTCCAGATCTTGTTATTATCACCACAGTTTCAGACACTGCACCAAACATGAAGTTCTCAGTCTGTTTGAGATTTCTGTATGCATGGCAGCCCTAGTGACTGTCATGAGAAATGCCAGATGAGTTAAAAAAGAAACAAATCTTGGTGACATGCTGACATCATTATTTCTTCTTTCTAATTCTTAGATGCAATCCCGACCTTGACAAGAACACACTCACTTGTTTTATATGATATAAGTTTTACAGGCACTATGACATGGAGGGCACATATAAGAGATATCAATGGTCTAGAGATTATGCAATGTGTTCATTTGAAATATTACAAGTTCTTGCCAGGTGATGGTGGCACACACCTTCAATCCTAGCACTAACGAGGCAGAGACAGGATGTTCTCTCAGTCTGAGGCCTGTCCGGTCTACAGAGCAAGTTCTAGGACAGCCAGATCTACACAAAGAAATCCTGCCTCAAAACAAAAACAGAAACAAAAGTAGCACCTCCATCCAAAAGAACAAAAAAGACAAAAAATATTAGTTCTTAGAAAATTTGGTTTCACGTATTTGATCATGCTCGCCTTCCACAAACTCCACATCCCTTCTCTAGCTACGCAACTTTGTGTCTCTATTTTCTTTTAATTCCTATGAAATTCAATTTGTGCTGTTCATAAAACCTTGGATATATGACTTAACATTGGAGTTGGGCCAACAAACAAGAAAAAACAATCAAACTGGACAACTGATGCTTGTTCTCCCAGAAACTATCAATTACCCTAATCCCCATGACCAGGGCTGGCATTTTGCTCCTGCTCTACTCTTCATGCTGTGGTTTTGTTTGGGTTAGGCTTGCACATGTCTTGTGTCTGCTATCACAACTACCGTGAGTCGTTACGTGCAGCTGCTCTGCTGTGTCTGGAAGACACTGTTTTCTCATAGTCTTCTTACACTCTTTCTGTCCCCTTTTCCACAATGGTTCCCGTGCTTTGGGAGGAAGTGGTCTGATACATATGTTCCATTTAAGGCTGAGCATTCTGCAGTCCCTTAATCTTTGTGTCTTGGGCTGTTGTAGGTCACTGTGTTAATTCCATATATTTCAAAGATAAACTCTCTGGTGAGGATTTGAGAGATGCATTTATATGTGTATAATAAGAAATCATTTGGAGTGTGTTTAATAATATATTTAGTGGGATATTAGAAGATTCTCTCCTAAGGCGTATGACCTGTTTAACCAGTGGTTCATAGATCTGATACTGGTGTCAGATGTTGCTTTTATCATGTGAAGCTAGACTTAAATCTGATCAGAAAGTACTTAGCCACCCCATGATGCTCTCGTCACTAATGCACCCACAGGCCTTTTTACCAGGCTGGCAGCTGTTTTAGCTTTCAGCAGTTGCAGCTGGTGAGTCTGATGGTTACTTTTCTTCTCTGATAGAATGTGTAGCACCTTCTAGCACTGTGGAGTCTAGCCTGTAAAGTCATTTACATTTTCTTATTCTGACTTTAGAAGTACTGAAAGTGATTTTTATCCCTTCTTGGTGACAGCATTCTCTGGTTCTCTGTTTTTAGGAAATCCAAGTGTGGAAGAGAAGGGTTCACTTGGTTACAACAAATATGTTTGCCAGGCTCTCGTCTTGCAGGTGTTTAAACTGCCCTGGTAGGAAGTATATTAGTTCTTTTTACATTGTTGAAACCACAATACCCCAAAGAAGAAATTAAATAAAGATAGATTCATTAAGTACATGGCTTCAGAGAACTTAACTGTGTTGTGCTGGGCAAAGTATTAAGAGAATAGTGCTGTTCGTGGCAGTCAAGGATGTGTCCAGGGATTGTCACACTCAAATAGAATAGGAAGCAGAGAGTAAGGGGTGAGGAAAGACCTTCAAAAATCCACTCCTACTGATCTACCTTTGCAAACTATAGCTCACCATCTACGGGTTCCCCAGTTTCTCAAAAATAAAACTACCAGTATTCAGAATACAAACCACTGGAAAAATTTCACAGGCTTGCCACAATAGAAAGACTTTGTATAAACACAGTCTTATACCTAGTGTATTTGCAATATCAAAAATATCCTGATGCCACATATACTAATGCATACTTGTAATGCCAGCAGCATTTGGGAAACTGAGACAGAAAGGTCACTTTCTTAAAGTCAGCATAGGGTACAACATTAAAACTATGTCTAAAGAATAAGTAACTCACTGATTATTTAATAATTTAGATCTGTTATAATTAATTGGCTCGAAGTTTACCTAAATATATGTCATCTCTTGGTATATTTATGTGAAGGAAAATACTTCCTGTTGTAGGCTGAATATTCATGTCACTATTTTTCACAGTATAGAAGCCTTATTTCCCCCAATATGATGCCAGAAGGGAGGCCTCTGATGAGCTTAATGTTCTTAAATGGAGATGAATGATCAGGAGGTATTTTTTTTCCTGGCTCTGATCTTTTGCTCTCTCTCCATTGTGAGGCTACAAGAGAAGCACTCTCTGTAAACAAGGTAAAGAGCCCTCACTGTGCACTGCATCACCAACCAGCTTCTTGAATTTATACTTTCTGGCTTTTAAAGACTAAGAAATAAGCATTTTCTACGTAAGCTACTCAGTCCATAAAATTCCTATAGAAAAACCTGTACCTATCTTGCCAGTATATTCCCTGCATTTACACTAGTTTACTGTGGAAACACAATATAATAATTATTACTTAAGAGAGAAATTTGATATTTCAACCTACAATGTTATATGGCGCTAAACAGTCTTTCTAAAGTATAAAAATACATGTGTTTCTTTTAGTAAAAATGAAAATAAGCTTTAGCATTAGGTCTGATGTTATTTCCAAGGACATAAAAATGTATCTGATGGGTAGAGTAAACGTTAATGGAAGGTTAGTGTGTGGAAGGATGGGGTGAGAAGTTCCTTATTCCCAACATCCTGTAGCTCATTTATGTCACCTATCAATGCAACCTCTATTCTTGTTTATATGCATCTAATTGTTTAAGAATATTGTGGGCACCTTTTCTCTCAAAACAGTCCCACATTTCCTATACAGCAGCTTTAGCCACAGCCTCTTCTCCCAATCTGCTCATTGTATAACCTTGTTTTCTAGCATAAGTTTACCTTGACTTAGTCTGGAGCTAGACTTTCTGGCAGGTAGAGCAGGGCAACTAATAAAGTTAGTGCTTCCCCCACACTTGCTTCTCGGGAAATAACACCTTTAAGTTATACCAGGTGGAGGGAGAGTCTTCAGCATAAAAGGGTTATAAAAAGAAAGGCAATTAAGTAGGTGGGTGAAGCACACTGTGTTTTAAGAGTTCTCAATGCTAGAAAATTCTAATGTTTATACAATTGTGTCCTAGCGCTTTCTACATAATGTATCATTGAGTACACTTTTTTTTTTCATTGTTAATTAGAGGATCTTTGATCTTGCTCCTTTTGTAATCAGCATCTGCCTGATGGATCAGACAAGAAGATAGGACCGAATAGTTCTCATAATAGGCCATTATATATCTGATATATCCTCATTAGCATTCATACAAATGTTTTAAAGGACAAGAGGTCTCATGTGTATTTCAACTCTAAAGTATTATGTAGGATATATCAGTAATTTAATCTTCTGAGAACAAAGGTATGGATATTAAGGAATTCTACCACTGAAAAGCATATTCAAGAAAAAAAATAGCACTGATTATTCAGGAAACACTTAGTTGGAGTTGCTCATTTTTCAAATTCAGACTATTCCTAGTGTGTAAAGCTTAGCTTTCTAAGGAAAGTGAGCTTGCATCAGAATCTATAGTTAAGTGCTACAAAACCCCTCTTATTTATACAATGTCTTTGTTTAGTCAAAGATATTTTCCATACCTGGAATCATGTTGTTCCTGATATGGTTGTCTGGATTGGGTGTTTATATCTTCACTTTTCAAAGGATTATGTTAAGACTCAGCTTCGATGCCACTATAAAAGGATAGAAAAATGAAAGCATTTGATTCTTATGTTCACTAATCTTCTCAAATGACCAGTGTAGGTTAGATGTACATTGTGGCTACAAAACTCAGTGTGGACCCAAGTTTGCATCAAAGAACTTGAGGAAAAATAGAACTGCCATATATTCTCTTAAAAGTAGCCTAAAGCAGTTCAGATGGATTAATGGCTTCCCAATTTACTTTCTCTAAATGAGACAGAGGACAACATACAACACTAGCTCCCATCAGAGGAATAACCATTGAAGTAGCTGAGGCAAGTGCTTCTTTTTTTTTTTTTTTTTTTTTTGGTTTTTCGAGACAGGGTTTCTCTGTAGCTTTGGAGCCTGCGCTGGAACTAGCTCTTGTAGACCAGGCTGGTCTCGAACTCACAGAGATCTGCCTGCCTCTGCCTCCCGAGTGCTGGGATTAAAGGCATGAGCCACCACCGCCCGGCAGGCATGTGCTTCTTATATGACTACTAGCCACACAAGAGTTAATGTCCTGTTTAAGATCTATGGTACATGTAGCCAACACTGGTCTCAGCATTTATGCCCCTCTTAGCTATGTTTTGTTTGGTTGGTTTTGAGTTGGTTTTACTACTATCTAGCCCTGGCTAGACTGGAACTCACTGAGTAGATCAGGCTGAACTCAAAGAGAGAATCTTCTGCCTCTGCCTCCTAAATGCGGGATTAAAGGCAGGTGCCTCCAGGCTTTTCTGTTTTATGTATGTGTATGAGTACATAATACATACCTGTATGCTTATGTCACACATGTCTATGTGCAGGGACCTGAAATTGATGTTGAGAGTACCATGAATATTACCTATGTTTTGTTTCTTGATGCAGGTATCACTGAATCCAGAGCTGGCAAATTCCGGAAAATCTAGGGAATCCTTTTTCTTTGCTTTCTAAATGCTGCAATTTCAGGGAGGTTACCATGACTACCTGGCCTATGTGTGGGTTCTGGGGATCTGAACTCGGGTCCTCAGTTTTGTACAACAAAGGATTGCCTGCTGGACAAGCAATTTGTCAGCTGATCCACTGCCAAAGCCTCAAGGTTCTCAGTTCTTACACTGTCTTATAATCATGGTTCATACCCTAAAGTTTCAATAATCTGACAATTGAAGGATTTTTTGCATCTATCTAGTTTGTGTTATCATGTAAGACCATGAGAAATTATGTTGGTGGGTGATTTTGTTGTTTAAATTTATAGAATGTATTTATGAAAACTAAGACATAGATAGATAATGTGAACTTGTGGGACCCTGTTTGTATATTGCTAGGCACTGACCAAAATAATTGTATGCATCACCTTCCTGTTTTCTAGCTTTGTATCTTAACTCTCAGTCACTTCTAACATTTGGACATCATTGATTCTGGATGCTATATAAAAATTATTGCCATATGCTCTGTCATTTCCTCAGGTGCTGTGTCAGACCCAAGAAATGATCCAGACAAAAAGAAAAATACTAAATTTTGGTAGATTATACTCATACAAATAAAGAAATATGGGCCACAGTGACCTATTTAAATACTTATTTAGATGTGTGAGATTTCAGTAGTCTAATTCAGCTCATATTAAATGTGCTGTTCAGCTCTGGCATCTGACAGAGTGGTCATTCTCTGGCCACTGCATCCCATTTTGAAAATGGCTGTCATGTGGTAAAGGATGGATTAACATTTTCTATGTTGAAGACTGAGATGAAAATGCTCTGTGTAAGTTATTAACAACCATTTGCAGGATTAAGGAGTTCCTCAATATAAGCTGATGGCAGATATGCTAATGGTCCTGGAGAAGCCATTACAGTTTATGGTATCAGTGATCTGATGAGAGAATGTAATAGGTACATCATTGCTCTGACCTAGCAAAATATCATTCATACCTTATGAGATAGAATAAAAGGTATTAAACTTATGTGATAGCTTAAGGTACAAAGAATTGTGGGAAAATGGTAGGTGACCTTGTGAATCATGTCTTCCCCTGTTACCAGGGAAAATAATGACAGACAAAATGGCAAAAATGTTTATTTACCTAAGAAGTACTTTTAGTGTATCTGGTGAGATTCATTAAATGATTAAAATAAAATAATCACCAAGAATAAAATAGTAGAAATCAACTACAGCATTAATAACCACACAGAATTTCTTCAAATGCCTATGTGATCCAGATATGTGTTTTTTCTTGTTGTTGTGAATCACCCTGAAGAAAACCCACAATCCCTTACTCTTCCAATTCCTGGCCTCAGATGATTAGATACGTAAACAACCATTTTACATAATGCGATTCTGAAGTTTATTTGTCTATGGGGTTTGTATGCTTTGAAACACTCCCTGCACACTTGCATTTGAATATGACTGTGCAGCCTGCAAACAGGATCCTGTGAAGGCAGGACTACTCATTGCATCTCTGTCTCAGCTGTGTTTATGCTTTCTTGTGCTCTACCAGCTTGCTCTATCATCTATCTATCTATCTATCTATCTATCTATCTATCTATCTATCTATCATCTATCTATCTATCTATCTTCTATCATTTATATGAATCTTTTATGTGTTTTACCTGTAGGGATCATGTTTTGTATTTCTCTTGATTTGTCATAGCTGTACTTTGGAAGATACCAGGGGAGTCTGAATCAATATGCTTAAGCAGTATCACTGGTAGGGAAATTAGACTTTAAGTGAGAAACAGCTTGAATGAAAATTAAGGGAAATAAATTGAAGGGGGAAATCCTTCCCATAACTATATATTTCTATTGTATTTGCATTTATTTCAATAGGAGGAGAAAACAAATCAGGGGAACCCTCTGGAGAGCAAACAGGCTTTCCACTCATCTCAGCTGTACCAAGAGTAAGAATGCTTTGTCCAGTCATGTGGCTTTATTGGCAGTATCATATTTATTCACTCTAGTCTATCAACCAATCCTTTTTCCCTTTTCTCAGAATCTTATAGCCTTCACAAAAGTGAGGTAGCATGGTGATTTCCAATGGAGACATTAGGACAGAGAGATGCTGTACAATTTCCCTTTGCTCACAGAGATCATGGCAGAGAAGATATATGAAGTGTGTGTGTGTGTGTGTGTGTGTGTTTGTGTGTGTGTGTGTGTGTTATAATGCATGACTAACAGTGGGTTCAAGAGTCAGATGTTCTGTGAAAATGTTGCCCTTAATCTAGGACTCATGGTTTTCTTAAAAATAATACATATTGCAGAAGTTATCAGTTTAATAAATAGACAATTCTGGAAATGAGCAGTTCTATTTTGTAGAAGATGCACAAGGCACAGGAGCCAGAAGTTTAGAAATGACCAAAGGATGAAACAAAACCCATTGAACAGTTTGAAGACATTATTAGAGTCTTCTATTTGCATATCTTCATATGTTTATGCTGATCCAGTTTCTCAGTGGTTCCCAAAGAAAGGGAAAAGCCAAATTCTCTCAGCATCATTTTCCTACTGGGGATGCTGATGGAGTCAGAGTGGGGATGTGACAGCAGGGAAAATGATTGCTGACATCATTGCTGTAGCCTACTTCCCCATCAGTGAGTGTATGCTGGTACTCTCACAGTTGCACTAGAAAGTTTCTTGAGAGTCCTCTCCACACTCATATACTGACTCAGTGTGAACACTCAGTGTATCGTATATAGCAAGCTGGCAAATGTTGTGTGGACATAAAGGACACTAGATAGAGCTTGGAAGTACAAGGCCATCAAGCAAAAAGAGATGACTCTGAATTGAAATAAAGCAAACCAAATTCTAATTTATACCTCCATTAGGCTTCAGCATCCAGGGGACAGATTTCCTCTATATCTCTTGTATTTATTGTAAAGGAAGAAACCAGTGTTTTCTCTCTTTCCCTCCCTCCTTCCCTCCCTTCTTTCCTCCCTCCCTCCCTCGCCCCTCTTTCTGTCTCTCTTTGTGTCTGCCTTTGTCTCTATCTCTGTCTCTCCCCACCTTCTCCACCTTTCTCTTCTCCTGTTCTTCTTCTGAATTTTAAGACAACTATATATTTACCGAAGAGCGACAGGTATCTAGAGAGTCTCAGCATATCCATCCTCGTGTACTAGCTTTGCATTTGGACATGAACACAGCTGACATGGTGAATTTTTCTCAACAGAAATTCAGTCTTGGTACGCCGAGGTCAAGCCTTGTTCTGCTTTCACTGGTCTCCCCCAAGGCTACTGTTCTGTTTTCCTAGCTCTGAGTGTTTCACACACTTTTTGTTTTTGAACTTCAAGAGCCCTGGGGAGTCATGTAATGGTTGACAATTTTGTAGAAAAATTATGAACTTGCAATTGTGAGATGCTCTCCTATGGTCCCATGGGGGTTTACAGATCCTCACAGGAAGCCCTCATGGGAAGAAGGGCCACTGTCATTATATAGTGTCAATACCACATGCCACCAATGTGACTTGGCACTGAAAGTGTTAACCATTGTCAATGAAGCTAAGGTAAAGTTTTCTCAGTCTCTCTACTAGAAGTTTCCTACCCTCTATCCTATGTG
>JAQHUG010000227.1:2466218-2479532 GCA_028555095.1 Dicrostonyx torquatus | reverse complement strand
TTTTGATTTGCATTTCCCTGATCGCTAAGGAAGTTGAACATGACCTTACATATCTTTTGGCCAATCGAACTTCTTCTGTTGAAAATTCTCTTTTCAGATCATTACCCCATGATTTTTTTTTCTTAAAAAGTCAACTATATTGTCTGCTGAAAGAGAAAACATCCCCAAACTAAATTAAAGAGCAACAACAGTTCTGCTTTTGTTCGCCTAAAAGTCAGTTTTCAAAACTCCCTTCTTTTTGAAAGAATATCTTCGCTGAATATAGAATTCTAATTTAGGCAGTTTGTATTGCCGATTACCCTTTAACTAGTCCTTCTGTTCTCTCCTGGACTGCGCTGTTTCTCATGAATGGGAGTAGTTGCCCTTTTTTGAATCTTACACAGGTAAAGACAGTTTCAAGGTATTCTCTTTATCCTCTTTAACAATTTGATTATGTGTTGCTTAAGGATGGCATCCTTTTGTTTTATAATTCATTGTATTTTCCCTGTGCATTTTTCATGTATTCATTGAGAACATAATCAAACTAGCAATTTTTTGTCATTATTTCTTCAAGTATTTAAACTCCAAATTTTGTCCTCCTTCCTGTATTTCAATATTACAAATGTTGTACATCATTTAATATCACTTCATTTTTTGTTTGTGCGAGGGGTATAATGATGTGAGTGTATGTGTGCTTGCATGCATGCATATGCCTGTGTGTCCTCACATGCATGCATATGTGTGGAGGTTAGAGGTAAACCTTGCTGATGAGGCTACATTGCCTGCCTCTTCAGTGCTGGACGTAAGCAGAAGTCACCATGTTCAATCACTTTTCACATGGGTTTAGGGAACTGAACTCACCTGAAGCACTTTACCAGCTGAAGCATCTCCACAGCCTAATATTGTTTCATTTCTGACAAAAGCTTTGACTTACTCGTGGTTATAGTGCTTTTTCTCTTGCTCATTTGTTTATATGCAAGTGTGTTAGTGTGTGTTTTATTTCCATTTGTCAAATTTTACTTGATTTGTCTTTAAGTCAATCAGTGTATTTTTATTGAGTGGTACAGTTTGTAGTTAAACCAAATCTCTCTCTCTCTCTCACTCACACACACACACAAACACACACACACACACACACACACACACACACACACACACGAGAGAGAGAGAGAGAGAGTGAGTAAAATTTCCTTTTATACTTTTTATTTTTCTTAGTTTCTATCCCTCTGTTGTGATTCCATATCCATTCACTTATTCTCAGATTTAAAATAAGATATTAGTTGTAGACCTAATCATTATTAAAATTGTTTCTATTCATTTCAACACCAGTGTTATCTCTGTTTCCACTAATATTTTTTTCACTGATTGTTGATGATGGTGTTATCCACTTTTATCCATTAGATAATAATTTGGTGCTAGATACTGAAAGCATTATATTACTGAGGATGAATTAACTAGCTTACTTTGGTCCTTTTGGGACTTAGGTTTTCTAGAAAATGTCTAGAGGCTTCATTCCTCAAATGAGACCTTGTTGGATATCGATGAACGGACTTTCTATTTGTCTTGTCATAACTCCAGTACTTCTTTGTTCTTTACCATTTTCAGAGCTTCTCATCAAATCCACAACTTTCAGTTTCCTCTTCTGTTTCTGTAGGCCTTACATAGTGATATCTAGTATATATAAAACTTTGTATTTAGCCATAAATGTAAGTTATGTCTTCTGTAGCTCTCCATATATGCTAATGCATGCATGTTCCTTCTCTATGGTGTCCAGCCCCATAGTTAGGATCTTCCTCTGACATCCTGGTCCTCTGCCTCTATACTGACTTTTAGGTCTCCTCTTTCTTTGTTCTCCAACTCCTTGTTCCAGTTTGGGCATGGCTGTACACAGGAAGCCATGGTGAACTGCAGGTTTAAATTCTCTCTTTCTCATTATCTTAAAGATAATATTGATGAATTGTCTTCCACTGCATACAAACATTGCTTCAGATATTTGTCCAGTTTCAGGGTTTCTTAAGGTACAATTCTAAGTTTGTGCAATCTATTTTGAAATCTGTTTTATCTTTCTACAAATTTGGCTACTGTCTGTTGAAAACACCTGTCCTCCTAATGTGGGATAGAGATACACACACAGAATGTTTTTGTTTAAGTAGTTTAACTATATGAACAAATAATGATATCATCAAACTTCAGTCTTTTACAGGTAATATTCATATTAAGAAATAACTCTAAAGAACAATGTGTGTGTAAGTATTTTAAATGGCATCATGTCACAAACTGGGTATTTATATGGTATACAAAATCCCCAAAATAATCAACATATCTCTTGTTAGATAAAAGTCATGCCTAAAAGTCCTCTTTTTTTTCCTTTTCTCTTTACTTAAGATATTGACCTCTATGAGCCCTGATTGGACTTGTATAAATATTTACATTGTATAACGGTTTTTTAATCAAAAATGTACCGAGCACATTGAGGAAAAGTGGACTTAATAAAAAAATATATTTTATTTTATTTTATAACATAGTTATATCATTTTCCTTTCCTTGTCCTCACTCCAAGCCCTCTCAGGCAACATTGTCGAAGAGGAAGCAGAAAGACTTTAAGAGAGAGAGGAACAGCGAATTCTCTGCGAGATTGTGTCTCCTAGACATGTCTAATGCTACACCCATAAGGGCACGTGAACATGACTGCCTGCCTACATGAACTGAACAGCACCAGTGGATATGCTAGCCTGGACAGGGGAGAGTCCTCAAAACCTCAAGCCTACACAAGGGATTATAGGCATCTAAGAAATGCCGGGAGAAAAGGCTTTCACCACAGAAGAGCACACCGATTGCTTATTCCGTACTGAAGGGAACAGTAAACTTTTGAGAGGAGAAGATATAGAGGCATTCTGTAGCATGGTGTTCATGTAGCATGTAGCATTGTGCCATGGCTCAAAGGGATCTGGGATGAGGAAATGATATGATAAGAAGGAAAAGTACAAAATCAAACTGAGCCTTGCAAGAAGGAAAGGATTTGGAGGAAGATTATTTTCCCTTGAACTTTGGCTTAAATCTCACCTTGCCTGGAGGCTTTGTACAGGGATCAATTTACCTGTCTTTGTAGTATTCATATATAAGTGAAAAATTTCAAGTTATTAGAGAGGACTGGAGATAATATAACTTCAGATGGAAGTTTAATATATTTTAGTAAGTATATTATAATATATAATATAATAATAAGTTTAATATAAATAAGTCAAGAAATAACTAATTCCCCTGACAGAGCTAGTGCTGGTCCCATGACCAGATCTCATGATCTTTTGTTCTTGGTACTTTTTCTTTCTGTCTTTTTATTTCACTTTATTATTATTGTTGTTGTCGTTATTTTGGTTATTGTCAAAGTTCGAAGGAACAAGGCCAGACTACAACACTCATAGCCCAAATTTAACAGTTCTGATTTTCAATTGATTCCAAATCTCTCTAAAGATGGTCGGGTAAGGTTTGAGCCAAATTATAGAAAAGAAAATTCTCTCTGTAGACAATAGCCTGCACTTGGAGTATTGTCTGTAATCTCCTCTTGGTTTTGTGACTACCCAAGCTATTGAACAGATTGAAGCATGACCTGACGCTCTTTCCTGTTCAGGATTTAATGCATGTTCAAAGCTCCATCTTCGTTTGAATCATTGCCAAGTCTGCAATTTCTAAAATTGCATGGGACTAGCAACTAGTAACCCATGTAAGGAACTGTCCTTAAACTATGAATTGATGGTTTCTATGGATGGGAACCTGGGACACAGAGTGACAAACCAGGAGCTCAGATTAATCTTCTATATACATAAGCCTATGATAATGTAGAAATTACTGTCAATTCATTATTTCATGATTCATAAGCATAAATAACAAAAATAAAAAGTCCAGTTCTGTTTTGCAAATGAGAAAAAAGACTTTAAAAGGTTAAATAACTGGAATAAAGTCACACAGTTAATATGAGGCTAAGCTATGCTGTAAGATCAGTCCCCGTGCCTGGGGTTCCTAAAGACCTGGTCCTATTGCCATGGGAAAACTCTAGAATGGAGAAATACTGTGAACAACTGAGTTAGTATTTCACTTTTCAAAAAGAATGAAACAATAAAATATTGTATAATAAGCTGTCAAAACATGTCTTCTACTGGGTATGGCACTCATGATGAGACACATAAACACAAATGTGTGCATACATATCCTCAGAAAGTTATTCTGTTTTTAAAAAAATGGGCAAAATTCCCCGCGTTGCTGCCATGTCAGCTATGGATAACATCAAGTGTTTTTAATCTCTTTCTGAGCATAACTCTGATATTCAAGAGCTGGGAATAAATAAGCAATATAAATCTCTATTTCTCAAAAACAGAATGAAGCCTATGCCTTCAGATAACTTAATAACATCCAGCATCAGTAGTAAATATCCACCTTTCTTTGTAAATTACACTCGGCCTCAGAATATTATACTCCGCCCTGAGTTATTTGTTTCATATCTCATATCTGTAGGTATACAAATTAAAAAGAAGTGTTTTGGAATGTGCTTATGGTTGGAGGAAGGCGTGTGTTAGCAGGGTAATGTTGAGAAGTGCTTCTCTCTATTGCCTCTCTTGTTCTTTGCCATAATTGCATTTAATGAAATGAATGCACTATAAATCTAGAAAAAGGGAATCTTGAGTGTCAAGAGGAACAGTTTAGCCAACTTCATGTTCATGCCTTCTAACCCGGCTCTGAACAAGGGGTCTCGACATCTGATAATGGCCACAGAGGCTTTATTAGTTGTCCCTGCCTTTAGAAAGAGTCAGAGTAAGAGACAAGTATGGCAAAGTTCTAATTTTTTCATGGCTTGGGTGAGCGATATTACTTTACGTTCAACTGTAAGAAAATGCCTGCTTGCCACACGCCCAGATAATTATTTTACCTGTGGTAAAAGTAAATTTTGACCTCTACTATCCTGCAGCTGACAAAGCTGATCATAATCAAGGCCATTCCTCCACACGCTAAGACATAAGATTACAGGGTTTAGGTCATTCTGCAAGCCCACAGAAAGGCTTTGCAACATTGAAATGGGTAGTGTCATGAAACCAGTGAACACGGGCTCTGACTAAATGAATCCCTATATTGTAGCAGAAACTACAAATACAATGGGGATCGTTTTGGCAGTTCATTCATTATCACCTCAACACTTGATTTGTATCAGAGTGTAGTCCTATGTCACATACCTGACATAGGCAACAGTGATGAATTCATATCTGCCTGTGGTGCACAACCCTTCTCCATGCAAACCACTCTGTTCTAAACACAGAGATTTCATTATAGAAGAAGGGCCAAAACATCATTATGAAGTTTTCTTGCCCCACTAAGTTCATGAACTTTGCTGTTGCTTTAGCAAGACATTATTAAATTCAAGTTATTAGGATTTTGAAAATACTTGAGAGAAAATTAAATCCATGGGCATAGATACAATTTGAATTGAACACAGGTTTTTCTTGTGGTTTTATGTATTTATTTTTGATAAGGCTTTGAAGGCTGCAAGTCAAAATGTAAAAGTGTTGAGTCATCTATATAAAACAAAAAGGTTTTATTTTGCTTTGATTTGTTTGTGTGTTTGTTGGCAGACAGATAAGAGGACAGAGTGTGAGAGATGAATTATCTTTTTCCATCTTTGTATCATGTTGGGACACAAATGAACTGTTCTGTCAATCTGTCACACATAGTATATTCTTCTTGCTTGGAATAATAATCGAATACCGTTTTGCTTTGATACTTTATGCTATTGCTTTAAGAGGTGAACTGGGGTATGTAGTTGCAGATGTCATAGATATTATCATTTTATTATGTCACAGTTCCTCTCACAACAGGTAAAGGTTGGCATGTGGGAAATAAGGGTATAGGCCCACATCATTTACAATTTGATCAACATTTGAAACTTGGATTCCACAATTTTTTGTTCATTAATTAATTTTTTTCCTTTATTTTATATACTAACCACAGTTTCTCCTCCCTTCTTTCCTCCAGTTCCCTCACTCCGCCTTCCATTTAACCCCCCTGGCATCCACTTCTCAGTCTCCATTCAGAAAGGGGCAGGCTTCCCATAAGAGTCAATAAAGCTTGACACATCAAATTGAGGAAGGACTAAGCTCCTTTCCCTGCATCAAGGCTGGGAGAGGAAGCCCAGAATGGGGACGAGGTTCACAAAAGCCAGGGAGAGGTCCTGATCCCACTGTTAGGACCCCTACAAACAAACCAAGTTAGGTAACTGACACACAAATGCAGAGGGCCTAAGTGGGTCCCATGCAGGCTCCCTTGATGTTGGTCCAGAGTCCATGAGCCCCCAGAAGTTCTGGATAGGTGTCTCTGTGGGTTCCCTCATCATGACCTTGATCCTCTTGGCTTCTACAATCCTTCCTCCCTCTTTTCAACAGAATCACACATTTCTATTGTCACCTAACCAATGAGAACACCAGAAGTTCCCCAAGGCCTTCATTTTCTCCTTAGCATGACAGACTTATGATAGGTTGTATTCACATGACAGACTGATTAGTATCAACACTGCAGCTTCCAATGAATCCTTGGAGTACCGTCTGTTTGCAAAAGACACGGCAGAAGGCCTACATTATGCTGTGCTTTGATAAGCTACACCTGACAATGCATAATGACGTAGTCCTTGGAGACAAATAGCCTTGGGTTGTAATTAAGCTTAAACTTATTAACAACATGATTTTAAACATGTTCACTCACCCCTAACCCCAATACGGCTCAGTTTTAAAATGAAGTACTTATTAAAATATTTCCACCTTTAAACTTTGTGTGGGGTTGGTTGATTGATGATCATAAAGTAATTAAAATCATACTTGACACACTTAAACATCTCAATAGATATTAAATATAATAAAACAGTGGATATTATAGTTAAAATGTATTGAGATGTTTCACACGGTGCTTTATTAAGGGAAAAAGATAGAAATAGAATTCTGTAACACTATGCTGATTTCAATGGAAGCTAACATTTCAGAAACTTCCAAACTACACACCAGCATGGATGAAACAGTTTATATCTCTACAATTACATTTGTAGAGTTATTTCTCAACATCTTATTGTGTTTATTATTGTCTGTATTTCTTTCACTTAACCCATCCTGATCTCTCTGGTTTTCCTATTTCCCACTGTCTAGCAATATTAACCATTCTTTTTCATGTAGTCATTAGCTACTTGTGTCTTCTCAAAGATATTTCTGTCCAAATCCCTTTTCCATTCCCTTTAGCAATTATAATTATAAGAATTCTGGTCTGTAATTTCCTTGCATCTCCCTTTCACTGTTACTTTCATTCTGGTCTCATAAAATGATTTAGAAAGTGTCTCTTTCAGTTTTCTTCTTCTTTTTGTTGGCAGAGTTTGGAATGCATTGTTTTTAAGGCTTACTTTAACATTTTTTTTTAAAGATTCATCAGTGAAACCATTGTTCCTGGGCTTTTCATTGTGGAGAGGCTTTTGATATTATATAGACAACTACATTATAGATACTGACAGAATTCTGCACTAAATCTTCTAACCCTGGGAAATTTTTAAAAGTTGGATGTTTTACTTTCTGTTGATGTATTGAATGTTACGATTGGACATATTTAAATTACTTATTTCATCTTAATTTATCCCCAATGGGCCACTTATATCTAGAAATCAATCTATTTCTTATAGGTTCTCCTGTTTGGATTTTGAACTTTTGAGATTGTAATTGGATCATGTTTCTCCCTTCTTTCCTTCCTCCCTCTAAGCCTTCCCATGTACTCTTCCCTGCTCTCTTTCAAATTCATGATCTTTTTAAAATAAATTGTTATTTCAAACATGCACACACACACACACACACACACGCACACACACACATATATATATATACATATATATATATATAAACTTGTTCTGGTCATAGGCAGCTTGGCACTGGGCAACCAATTAGTGTGCTCTTTGATGCCATAATACACATATCCCATTCCCAGTTCTCCTTAGTTTCCTATAGCTCTTGTGCAGTACCGAGGTGTCGTAGACTTTTTTTTTATCTACTTTGATATGATCATTGTTGTCATCCTTGTTCAATTCACATTTCTTAAGTTATGTTAGTGAGACATTTTGGGTATAGCTTCTGATATTACTATGAGACACAATTTTATAGCAAACTTCCTAACTCTGACTCTTACAATCTTTCAACCTGAGCAGTAGGTGTTGGGAGTGTTTTGTAGGTCTATTCATTGACACTGAGATCCACAACTCTTGCATTTTGTAAAGTTGTGACTTTCTGGTCTCTGTCTGCTGCAAATAGAAGATTCCTTGATGAGAGGTGAAGATTAAGGACACATGTCTAAAGATTGCTATTAGGGAATATGCTGGTTTAATAATTCATGCTTCTAGATTATGTCCCAGTAGTCACGAATGCACTAGCACTTCATAGTTTTCTAGGGTTCCCACACCAGGCATGGTCTCCCTTGGTCTTAAGTCCAATTAGAGAGCTGTTGGTTTCTGACAAGATATGTGCACCATACTGAACCCTTAGTGTTCCATGCTGGTTGTCCATGTGGTTCATAGCCCTCATAAGTGGGCAGGACTGTTGGTTGCCTCCCTTCTTTGGAAGTTTGCAAGGCACCTTCTGGTACCATGAAAGCTAATCATCACCGACAGGGCATTCAGTTCAGTTCCATCTCAGAGGTCTCTGGGCCCTGTTTCTGGAAGGCATGGCATCTTCAGCAATATGGAAACTATTTCCACCTCTGGAGTGTAATCAAGGGCAACAGTGAAAAGTTATGTATTTGGAGAGTCTATTGGACATTGCTGGCTAACAACTCAAAAGGGGGCTTCTCATGACTGGTATTGCAGTTTTTGTAGGTGGTGTTTGGCTCATGGGTAAGGACCATAAGTCCAGATAAGAAAAGTTGATTAAACTAAATAGGTACATAAAAAGATGTCGATACATACATTAACTTTAAAGCAATTGATAATGGAGATTTTAGTAGGTTTTTTTTTTTGAAGATTGCTAATGTTTAAAAAAATCACCATGCTTTATTTACTAAACATTTTGCCTCATAATAACTCAAAACAGTCCTGGAAAATATTATGATAATTTCTAGATTTAAGAAAAAATATGTTTTATTGATTGATGTAGAAGAAAAAGCCAAGAAATGTGGAGAGTAAGATGTCAGAATCAGTCAGTATATGGTCTAGAGGGATTGACTGTGGCATCATGCCCATAGCTTCTTTCAGAAGAGGTTTCCGTCCACAAACAGTTTGTCTTAGTCTTTTATTTGCCTGCTTGTTTTCATACAACATGAAATGTTGATCTTTTAGTAATAGGTTCAAAAGATTAAAGGTAAATACAGGTGTAAATAAAGAAAGTTTGTGCTTATGGAAGTGGAAAGAGGAAGAGTTCAGCTATAATTCAAGAAAAAATTGCAGACTGGACTCTTGGAATCCATCTAAGAGCAGTTTTAGGGACATTGGCATTTGTGAAAACAATGACAACCCTAACAGCTCAGGGGTTCTCTACTATGCATAAACTCCTACGACTTCTTTCATTTAAAGGAAAACCCTGTCACTACTAGAGTGAGCTCTATACTGGCCAGTTCACCATTTCACTGCTCACTAGACTTGTCTTGTAAGGGAGCATAAATATTTAAGCCTTGTCTTTCTTTAGAAGCAAATCAGCAAAGATGATTTTCCATGGAATTTAGCCCGAAACTCAGGCAATTTGTACAGCTGTGCATATAAATGGCTTTTCACATAATCTCTAGAGGCCAGGGTCAATGTTCCTCCTACATTTTAATGCTGTAGATGACACAGCGGCATCCTTCCAGTTCATGTTCCCTCATAATTGAAAGGGACTTAATAAAAGTGGGGAAGATGCAGTGTGTACACAGTAACATCAATTTCCACTGACAGTTGAGCAGAAGTTAATTGTAATTTTAATGTAATTTGTTCCATGGTTAATGTTGAACCCTGGAACATACCTGAATTCATTTTAAAGGAAACTATGTTTGTGTGTACACTATATTAGAATGACCTAATTATATAGCTTTCATGAAGACACCAAATATAACTTCCCCAGATGAACACTTTAATTATTTTGCTCACAGGTATGTTTGTTTAAAGAAACAGAAAGCTGGTCTCTGTTCTCAACACAGAATGTTACCCAGTCAGATGCCAGTGTTACGATACTTGAAATAAATGCACACATGAGTTGCCTGAGTAGCAGCAGAACACCACTCTAATTGCTAAATTTAAGCTTATCTGTGTGAGCTGTAGTTAATATTTATTCTGGGTGAAATAGTTTATATTAAGTTATTTTTTTCATTTAATAGAGCTAATAGTTTTGTTGATAATTCAAACATGTCCTGCTGTGAGTTAAAAAAAAGTGCAAAGCTGAAGAATGCTAGTGTTCTTCAACTCTCAGATTTGCTAATTGCATCGTTATTCAATTATAGGTAATATCCTTTTATTGCTAATAAGATTACTATGTGTCAACACAATTGCAATTCTGAAATGGAGTTTGCCTGTTTGCCTTGTATGGAATTAAAAACTGTTCTGTGTAAAAGACTATGGAAAATTAACACTGAGATATGAACGACAAGGCAAAGAAGTTAGTAAAATAAATAGACTGAATGTTTTTCCATGCAGAAGCATTTTGTGGGGGATGCCTTCACAATGGATTTCTACTCCTTTGTATGTAGTTGTATCTATTGTCATCTAGGTTTAAAAAAATTCTAGGTTAAAGTAATTAAAAAAGTTTTTGTGCAGCAATGCTAACCAAACCTCCATCTCCTAGGTAGGGTTTAGTACTATGTTGAGTATAGAATAAGCCAAAAATGACCACAAGGCTATGCCTTTAGTATGAGAATAAAGGTATTAGACTATAATAAGTGAGGAGATAATGACATACAAAATGCATTAATACTGTCTTGCCTCAGAGCAAATGTGTAAGACTCATAGCACAGAGTATAAGGATGTGTATGTTTACTTTGATCTTGTGTTAATCTTATGATCCTGGACATTTAGAACTATTTGCCTGAAAGAATAATTGGATGTCTGGTTAATGATATGATTGGGTAGATTTTGATTTTGACTTTGGCTAGAAGAACAATGTAATAGCTTTCTATCCTTTGCTAAGGAGAACATTAGTTATTGACTTGATGGTTAGCAGAGCTAAACAGAAGTCTTCCAATGGGTCCTGAACTTTAGTGCGAGTATTACTAGTTTCTTTTCAAAGAGGTGATAGTGTCCGGGCACTTTGAGACACAGTACCTCTCTCCTCTACTTTCATATCACGTGTGTTCTATTTCTTCTTGAAGGCATTCTCCCTATGGCCCATTTCTAGTTCCTACATTCTCCAAACATTTCAAACTAAACATACATATTGAGTTGGGTTGACATAGGAGGGAAAGATAAGAAGGCTGGGTTAACCAAAACTAAGAAAATGTGAAAGATTCTACATAGGAACCTATGAAATTATAAGCTTATTGACTACAATATAGCAGAATATAAATGGAGATACCAAGCATGCATGGATAACGTTGCTCCTAGAAGTTATATATTATTAAGAAAAAATTCTAGTACCAGGTTTGGGATACCTTCTCATGAGTTATTGGTCAGGAAATTCCCAGAGGATCCGTAACAGTACAGGACATTGCTTCTGCCTTTGGTTGCTCACAAGAAATGGGTGGTAGGACCCCCATTACTTAGGATATCACACTAATGTACTGTTTTCTTAAAAGGGAAATCAAGTTGGAACCGAAATCATTTTATTCAGCAGTGTAGCCATTGGTTAATTGTCCATGCCCTAGTAAAAACCCCCAAGTATGCTCATGTCAACAACCTTAATTAAACTCAGTGGACCACACAGAAAAATGACATGAAAGAAGGGACAGAATTTGTTCAGGAGGAGAAAGAGTTTAATGAGAAAGGATTTAAAAAGGGGTAACGGCTGTACTCAGGAGCAAAATACATTATATGTATGAATGAAATTGTAGAAGAATAAATTTAAAATCATTTCAGGATACAACCTATTAGGGAAAAGGATATATTTGATTCACTATTTAAGCTTTGCATACTACTTCATATTTGATACATAATATGCTCTTGCTAAGTAAAGAAATAAATGGAATTATAGAATATATGAAAGGAGCATGAAGTTGCTTGAGAAGTATAATTTTTCCTTCAAAAATTATATTCTACAAGTGTGATCTGTGAACTATTGATATTAGATTAACTTAACTTAGGAAGATATTAGCAGTGTAACCTATGCAATTGAACACAAGAAAATGGATCAAAAAATGCTTAGAATATTATTCAAAATCCAGCTCTGGTTCCTAGTAGAATCATAGACAGTAGGTGACATCAGGGAATCTCTTCCTACTCTTCTTCCTGCTTTTAAACTCAACAAGGCAAGCAGCCTACACTGTGTGTGTGGGCCTCACCTAGCTTTAGTTCTGGAAGTTACATGTCCTGGGAAATTCCATATTCCAGTGAAAATCAGTATATTTCTTCCCCTAAAACCTAATTTCAAATCCGATTTTACTG
The DNA here is from genome assembly GCA_028555095.1 of Dicrostonyx torquatus. NCBI lineage: Eukaryota > Metazoa > Chordata > Mammalia > Rodentia > Cricetidae > Dicrostonyx > Dicrostonyx torquatus. Next base: position 2,466,994 of record JAQHUG010000227.1, on the reverse strand, counting down.
GTGTGACTGTTATAGGTCTTTGAGTACAGCACTAAACCATGTTGAGATTCTATTTCCTCAACTTTTAATGTCCATTTTACAGAGATATTGTGTGGATTAAATGGAAATAGATGTGATTACATATTTGAATTGTCTACCAAGATGACCTTCCACAAATGTTATTTCTTAGGTCCAGTGGGAGCCTCTTGTTGCAGCAGAAAGGTGGATTCCACTTAATTTATTCCACCTGTCTTACACAAAAAAGGAGATACTTCTTTGCCAGTAAATAACAGTCTGTCATAACTGTTTTAGGCAGATATAGGTTTTTTTGCAATTTGCAAGTATGCAAATTGAGTCACGATTCACTTCATTTTCATGTAAAATTAATTAACTATAAAACTCTGTATATAAACAAAAGGAAGGAAAGGAGACTTTAAAATATGGAGATGTAAGTCTTAGAATTTAGGCAAGATGTTTGAAGCTATATAAAACAGAGCTGTTCTTGCTGTACACTTTGACCAGATATGTGGACAAAGCACGAAGGTCAGGTTATAGCCTCAGAGCTGTCTTCAATATACAGCAAGGAATAAGATAATTTTCTATTTTTCTAGTTCTCAGATTCCAATCTTACAGAAGGATGAGGTCAAATCATACATTAAATTGATCTTGAAAGTTCCTTCAACTTGCATGATCCTATTTGAAATACATTATTTTGAATATACTTGAGTTTTTGCAAAGGGATGATTTTAGATTTTCTTTTATTTTGATTGAAATCTTTTTGCTATAATTTACTTCCA
>JAQHUG010000227.1:2424394-2436091 GCA_028555095.1 Dicrostonyx torquatus | reverse complement strand
GTACACTATCATATCGTCTGCAAATAACAAAAGTTTGACTTCTTCCTTTCCAATTCGAATCCCGTTGATCTCCTTATGTTGTCTTATAGCTATTGCTAAAACTTCAATAAATAATTTTTTAAAAAATAAATAAAATGTGAAGACAGGGTCAAGGAGGAGTTTCATTCTCTTAAGTTAAATATGCCAATTTTTCTTCAATTATTTTTAAGTTACCTACTAGATATTTTTCAAATAATTACTAAATCAATGCAGTATCTACAGTGGATATTCCATGCATCACAGTATATATGTTATATGTACATAAATGTGTGTATGTATAGGTGTGTGGACGCCACAGGTAGACTTTTTCTTCAAGTATGTACTCACCTTATATTTTGACATGGGATTTAATTGAGCCAGGAACTCTATTTTAGATACACTGCCTCGGAAGGTGTCTTGGGATATCTCTGTCTCCAGCCCTGGAATGATAAGTTCACACTACCACTCTTAGTTTCTTACATGGGAGCCAACAATCACAACTCTGGACCTCATGCTTATTCATGAAACATGTTACCCATCAAGCTGTTCCCCTAGCCATGGAAATATGTATTACTTGCTATAATGTTGTCCTAGGTTAGCCTTTCCTTAAGTAGCACAAATGGTGATGTCATTTGGGAAATAACTTTGAAATTGGAATATTCCTTTGTGTTGTGTATAAAATACAATGTCAAACCTGTAGCCTTGTAACAAAGAATAAGTTTTTTTAATAAGTTATAATTTTCAGTCTTTCTTCTTTATGCTTAAAGTAGAATTTAATTAGTGAATATTGTAATTTTATGAAGATAATATAGTCAAAATAAGGGCAATTTTTCTTTTCAATATAATATTTTTCAATTTTTTGGGGAAGGGTACTCACAAAACATCTTGCTTCTAATACTCTTTTTAATTGGTAGAAACAATCATGAATTTTACAACAAACTTTTTTGAATTATTTCTGTAATATAGTTGAAGGATAATAAGTTCTTACACCACTGTAGAGTTGAACCAATATTTGATATTGTTTGTATTGGAATATTTTTAGGGAAATACACATCTTAGGTCATCACGAGGAAAACAGTTATTATTCAAACCACATGTTAAAAACAAAGGATTAAGAAAAGTATGGAATTGTTTGCTTTTCAATCTATCCATCTGTCATCATCTCTATATTTACCTTAAGAAACATAAAAACCTGAACATTTTTTAAACAGTGAGATACAATTAGAAAGGTAGGGGAAACTATGGGAAGGATGCACCATCTGTCAGGAACTACAAAAGACACAGAATCTCACCTTCCACAGTGAGAGTCTTTGTGTCACCAAAAGCTCAGCACACATAGTTTTAAAAGAAGTGCAACACCATATAAAGACTTCTGAACACAAGAAATACAATTTTAATGGTATTAAGGTGAGAGATGGCCATCACCTGTTTGAATTGGTTCCTGTTTTTCCAAGGGCAAACTCCTTTACAGTCATTTTCTTTTCCCATTATAGATTCTGGCATCAGGGCAAGATGTTTAGATTTTAATATCTTAATATGTTCTATGAAATATACTAGTGTACTTTACTATTTTGACCTTTTGGCACATCATATTTTGCTTCAGATGGCCAATTCACTTTTGGCTCTGAAGCTCAAGGAGGCCATAAAAGAGTGAAATGAATGGATTGACTACAGCTAGTCACAATACAGAATACTGAAAAGGTCATTTTATCTCATCATCTGTGCTATTATTCATGGAATATACAGGATCTTAAATATTTGATAGTGCAGTCTTCTGACAAAGAAATCTAAGAAAAATGAAATTTTTTAAAAAAACACTTTTCATGGCAAAATTTCACCACCATTCAAGAAAAAAAGTAGCCTAATACTAGTACAAGGACAGAAAGAAAAAAGCATTTCATTTTGTTATTATTCTTTCCTTTAGGTAAAATATGCATATGCTCTTAGCAGAAAAAAACAGAGTTTTGCAGGCAATCTGGAAATGTTGAGAAAGAAGCTTAGCATTAGCTGTATTCAAGAACTCAGATTTTTGGCAGGGATTTTTTTCAAGAGTTTCTGGGTCATGTTTACTTATTTTGTGAACAAGGGGTTGGATAATTTCATTTCTAATAAAAGAAAACTTACCCATTGGATAGAGTTACAATTGAAAGCTTCAAAGAACACTCTCTGTAATAGAAACTCTAAAATATGTTTGTTTTTCACCATTATGATATGATCAAATGACCAGGAGAACACCAGCCTCCTTCTCTGCAGGTCAAGGGTAGGTTTCTAGGTGGTCCATTAAATAACATAACCATCTCTTATGGAGAGTAATTTTGATATTAGAGCGAAAAAAATCAAGTATGAAAGTGGGAAAAGTGAGTTAATTTGAGCAAATGCAAAGAGGAAATTCATCCAAAGATGAGGTGCAGATCATACATCCTCAAAGGCAAAAGCTCAACCTCACCAGTAAAGTGTTAAATGAACTTGCTCTTAAAGGTAGGATGAAGCACTAGATGATGCATTGGAGCAAGTAGAGGCATACAGTTAAGGGAAGATGAAAGAGGCCTGCTAAAGGACCATGGCAAGCTGTTCTCACTGACTTTCTCTGAGTCACTGAATATCATTTATTACCCACATTCTAGAACTTCTATCAACAGACCGTATCTGTCAGATGGACATCAGTGCTGCCACCAGAACAGCAGCAACCACTATGACAATAGATTTCACTGTCACCATATCGAACAGAATTAACTGTTGCTGCTGCTGATCAATCCACAAGAATGACACCAGCATATTCACACCCAGAAAGTCCAGGTAGAGGAAGATAAAACAAGCAGAGGATGACACAGGATAAAAGGAAGAATATATAACAGAACTATGGGCAGCGCGTCACCCAAGGGGGTCAGAGAAAAGTACTGATTCTCCTCCATCCTTGCCCACAAGGATCACCAAGGGGCCACTGAAAAGATGCTATAGCACACAGGACATAGTACTGAAAAGATACTATAACGCACAGAGCATAGTTTTGACTGCACACAAAGGCAGCTCCGTGGGTTGGTTTTCCTTCAGATCCTGAGTGGAATAAGGTCCTGCCTGTGAAGAACTTACTTGGTTCCTAATTCACCAAGGTAAAAATAGTAAATCTCTAGGGAGGCATAAGATCTATATCCAGGAATTTATAGCAGAAAGTAGACTACCCTCACACAAATATCTCTCATCTGGAAAGCTACACTAAGTTAGCATGTGACTTCTGTGGGTTAGTAGTCCTACCTCTGTGACCTAGACTGAGAGAAATCACAGTGCCAGAAAAGGGAGAAAGTATATTACTCCCAAAGGAAGAAATCTTGACTAAGAACATAAACAGTGTAATTCACGTTATTACACATTTTAAAACCATTTTAATTTAGACCTTCTTCTGCAAAGTATTAAATTTGTAAGTTTGTACTTTGTAAAACTACTGTGTTTTAACTTCTACCTCTCCAAAAAGGCTTTAGTGATTTTCATGTCTTCTTCTGTGCCTATAGAATCTTTGTTTCTATATTTCTACATCTGCAGTAGTCTTTGTAGCACCTTTCATACTTCCATCCATATAGTCTCCTTCTCACTCATACTTTAATCTTGTTGTACCTTTGTACCTACCCTTCCTCATTTCTCAACTAAAATCTTGATACCCATATTAGTCAGGGTTTATAAAGGAACAGAACTGATTTAATTGTATTCAATATTATATATGTTTAATTTACACACAAATTAAAGATATGCATTATATAATATATAATATAGAACACATATATAATTTATTAAAGCATATATATATATAATTATTAGAGTAGCTTTTAGGCTGTGATCTTGTTAGTCCAATGATGAATGTCTTTACATAGAAATACCAGAATTTAATAGTTGTTCAGCCCTTGAGTTGGATTTCTCAGCAGTCCAGCCTGGTTCTGGCATCCTAGAAAAGTCCTAGAGAGCTGCTGGTATACATTGGAACCCAACGAAGGAATGCCTCAGAAACATGATAAATGAATTAGTAAATCAAAATTTGGGCAAGTAGGTAAAAGGTAAAAAGCCTCCTTCTTCTATTTTTTTTTAAATGTGAACTGTTCCAAGAAAGTAGAGCCAAGATTTAGGGGTCTTCTCACCTCAGATGACCCAGTCAAATGTAGAGACCAGCTTTGACAAAGATATTACTTACCAGGGTATGAACACACGAGTGAAAAACAATAAAACAGAAACAGGATAATACCGGGAAGCAATTCCAGTAAATATGGAACACCTGCATTTAATTTCCATTTTCTTAAAATAACCTGACCCCAAAAGGTAGGAGTAAGATAAAAACTGCATTAGCATGATACAAGAAATGAACAGACTAGTTGAAGCATTGCGGGCTACATTCTTAGTTAATCATTTTGTTGTCAGAATAAGACAAGTAATGTTCACTAATACATTCTGTAGGCAAATTACTCTCTGGGTAGAATCCATTTTATCTCCCTAAGGGAGTAGGAACCTAGCTGAATCCTTAGACTTTTGTTTGAGGTACAACCAGATCTACTTCTCAAAACCTGAACTACCAAATCTGGGTATTAGGCACACCTGCTGACAAAAACCTTGAGAGAGCAGAACTCTCTGATTCTAATTCAAGGTGGGTCCTTTGTTTGATTTAGAAACCATAATAACCTTGAAGTAGCAAAAGTAAGATCCAGCTCTCTGACCTTTAGATAAGGTGGAAATAGGTTTACAATTTTGGGCCTCCTCAGTCAAGAAAACTCTCAGTTGTGCCCCAAAGCTTAGGTGTTGGTTGACTCCAGACATAGTCAAGTCTACAATGGCAATTAACCATCATAATATGCAAGTTCTAAAACTGCAAGTCCTGCTTACTGCAGTCACTATCCTATGAGCCTTACTAAGGACATAAGAGATGTACTCAAATGTCTTTTACTGCAGATCATTTCTAGATTCATTGTCAAATCACAGACAAAGACAGACCTTCAGAGGTCTCGCTCCCAAATAGCAGAAAATTAGGAACATTGAAATCTATAGTGAAGGTAGCATTCCAAAAGGACTCATACAATCCTACCTTGACACATTCGTGCACAACCTCACAACACTGCAATAGTAGAAACCAAAGGCACTGAGATATAGCTGAGTGTTGATAAAGAGACTTCCAAACCTTGATTTTCACATAGGATTAATGACTATAGGGAGAACTAAAATAAGCACACAAACAATAAAAGGAAACCAGTTTGGAGCCAATACAAGAAAGAGGTTTAGTAAACCAGACAGTGGTGAGAAGTTTATTTTATATAGGAAGGAAGTTGCGACCTTAAGAAAAGAACCAACAAAATCCTGGTAATAAAAAAAACCAATCACTAAATTTTAAAAAATCAGCTGAAAGCATCACCAATAAATAATTGGTGAGTACAAATTTGTATAAGGACAGAGTACAAATTTGAGACAATAGTAATTTCAAAAATATATAAAGTAAGTAGTGAGCATATGTCACCAAAACTTCTGAGAATTATGGAGTATACACAAGACAAAAACTAAAAACCCTTATGGTAAAATGGGAACTCAGACAAAGTCAAAAGACTTAGAAACTTTGTTTAATGAAATTAATACATGAACATAGAGGAACAGAGACATAAACACAAGAATGATGGTAATTAACAGGAAAGCTCCCTGTCACATATCATTGTCATAGTATCAGAAATAAAAAGCAAAAAAACAATATCAAAAATTTGTGAAGGAAGAACACCAAATCACAGACAAAGACAGAAATATTAGATCTTTTATCAGCCACTCTCAAGAAAGTATGTAAAGTTTTATTTTAAATTCATGTTCCAGGAGACTGCATGAAAAATATAATATAAGAGGAAGATATGAAGCCAGTTGCTGGTGGCACACACCTTTAATCCCAGCACTCAGGAGACAGAGGCAGGTAGATCTCTGTGATTTCAAGGCCACCCTGAGCTACAGAGGTAGTTCCAGGATAGCTAGAACTTTTACACAGAGAATTGCTGCCCCGAAATCTAAAAAAAAAAAAAAAAGCCTAGCAAGATATGAGTAAAGAAGAGTCATGAAGAAAGCATTCAAGTCCGATATCGAAAATGATCTAACCTCTACATGGGAGGAAGAAAGAAATGCGGTAGGAAGTCCTACTAAATAACTCAGGGTTCAGTTGAAGTGAGACACAATTGCTCCTGGCAGCAGTGATCTATTCCGGAGAGAATGTTGAGCACTGAAGACTTGGGTTTTGTTTTCTTCTTGGCATAACTGGCCTTTTGGCGAAGAACTGCTCATACCTCAACCACTGACAAGGTACATGATATCCGAAAACGGATAAGCAGGACTGTCAAATCTTCCCAAGACAGGGTAAGACGGTTTTGAGAAATTTCCTGCCTCTGAAAATGGTCTGTCAGTTATTCTAGGTCTTAGCTAAAGTTGGTTGCTTCAACGTTGCAAATGAGACTTTGGGTGATTGCCCAGGTAGCCAGTTGTCTCTGTCATTTGTTGAACATTTTGGAAGTTGCTTGGTTGCACTTCCTGCTTACTCAAGTAATATTATTTCTCTTCTGGGATCTTCGATGGGGTGGAAGGCTAGATAGTTGTAGTTACTTTCCTATAACTGTCTCTCTATATATAATCCCCGAAACACTTAGCTAAAAAAGATGTCCAAAACCAGAATCAAGGGGTGGAGATCAACTTACCAAACAAATGGAAGTCACAAGTAAGTTGGCATAGCACTTGTTATACCTGAAAAGGAAGATTTCAAGCCATAACAAGTTTTAAGTCATAAAGAGGGCCACTCCACTATATATATTAATGAAAGAAAATACAACTAGAAGATATAAAAATTATAAATATTTATACACTGAATTTTGAATATCCCAGTGTCATAAAACAATAACTAAAAGGTAAAAAGGAGATGAAATTTCTAGCATCGCAACAGTGCAAGACTGTTTTTCTCCTCTCAAACTTAGTAGGGTCCTTCTATCTAAAATTTAGTAGAGAAAATTCAGACTAAAGAATACCACAGATCAATTGTATTTAACATTTATCTATAAAATATTCCATTGAACAGATAGGTAACACACATTCTTATCCATAGTACATGGACCCATCTCTGAAATTTATAATATTATAGGCCACACACCAAGTATTAACAAATATATAAAATGCATTGAAATAATTCCTTGCATCTTATCAGACCACAGTGGAATAAAACTAGAAATTAACAACAAGAAAACCTTTAAATTACCTACTTCATAAATAAGTGTAAACTGAATGATATATTTGAATAAGCAGTATATCATTAAAGAACTTGGAGAGGAATTTTAAAAGTTACTAAAGTCCAATGAAAACAGTAAAGCAAGATGTATCCAAGGCAGTCCTAAGTGGTAAGTTTATAACTACAAGTGCTCACATTCAAAAAGTCATGAAGATTTCACATAAATAACCAAATGATGTAGATGAAAATGATGAAACAAAGCCCAATAGATCATGAAAAATAACAAACAGTGGGAGATAAATTAATGAAATAGAGACCAAACGAAGAATATATATAATTAATCACAAATTTTCTTTGAAAAGTATTAACAAGATCCACAAATACCTACATAATCTAACATAAAGAAAAAATATTCAAATTTATAAGACAGTTTATGAAATAGGGTTGTTGCAACACATACCAGTGAAATACAGATCACTCTAGAATAATTTGAAAACTTGTAATACTACAGGTCAGAAGACAGAACAAATTCATAAGCTTACAAATACATATGACCTACTCAAATGAAATGCACAAGGTACAAATAATTTAAACAGACTCATGACAAACAGTGATACCAAATCAGTAACTGAGTTTCAAACAAATAATATCATAGCAGGATTCACAGATGACTTCTACCAAATTTCAAGGAACATCTAAGATCAACATTTATCAAGAGGTCCCACAAAACAGACACATGAAAGGAACAATATCAAATTCATTCTATGAAGCCAGTATTAGCTTGATATCAAAGGGCATGCACTATAGACTTAACATAAACTATAGACCATTTCTCCTGATTAAAACAGATGCAATACTCTCAATAAAGTATTTGTGAACATAATTCAAGAACACATTAAGAAGAACATATATCACTCCCAAATTGGTTTCAACCCAAATGTACATACAGAAATCACTAAATGTAATACACCACATAAACAGAAATAAAAACAGGAACAATAAGATCAACTTAATGACTAAAAATGCCCACCTGATAGTTATACTTGATTTGATGCTGAAAGTCTGGAAGAAAGTAGGAACGGATGAATAACACTTCATCAAAATAAAGTCTGTATATAGGATGAACCTGTAGCCAACATTACACCAAGCGGAGAAGCTGAGAGCATTGGTTTTAAAGTCTAGAGGGCCATGAGTACTCTGTTTTCATCTTTCCATTCTAAAGTTAGATGCATTTCTTCTGCCAAGGCAATTTAAAGAAGAGGTTTTCTTTTATGGATGAGATTATGTCTCACAATATGACTGCTCAAATATGAGATGAACAAGGAGACACAAACAAACATGCCAAACTGGATAGAGAAAAATTCAGAGGCCTCAATCCTCCACAATTATAGGAAACTGAGTAAATTGGGAGAGGTGTCCTCCCCAAGGAGGAGCACACCAATTGGTTGTCCAATGCCAAATGGGCAACCCTGAAAACATACATACAAGTAACATTATATTGCTTCAAAGAGTTGTACTTAGGAAATAGACAAAAGAGATCTTTGTATGCAATAACTGTTAATGGAAAAAGAGGTCATGGATTTGAAAGAGTGGGAAAGGGTGTGTGGGAGGGTAGAGGAAGGAAAGGAAATAGAAAATCAATGCAATTATATTATAGTTTCAAAAATAAAGATGAAAGGAGAATTTTTTTTCAAATGTTATTATGAAATTAGAAATAAATTCTGAGTTCCTGTGATTCATTAAAGAAGTTGTCAGAGGTTTCCTGAGGACCACTTTGTCCTTCTTCCTGAATTTCCTGAAAGTTTGTTTGTCTTTGTTTTTCCAGGACCAGTTCCCTGAGGTTTGTGATAGCCAAGAGAGGCTAGAGAGAGAAAGTCCAAAACAAACCAAGAAACAAAACCAAAACCAAGACAGACACTAAGAGGGAAATGTGTTGGCTGTTGTAGAAATGTGGATCATTAGGTTGCTCAGATCTACCCCTCTGCCTCTCTGGTAGGTGGAATGTGGGCTGTGAACTCTGTTGTAGGCTCCTTGTGAGTCTTGTAAGTGTTGTGTACTTAAGGAAACCATGTGACTAATGTCTAAATGCTTATACTCCGCTTTCACAAACTTCCATAAGTATCAGGCAGAGCAGAACTTCCTACTAAAATAACCCTCTTTACCTTGCCAAGGATTGTTTAAAAGTGTCAGAAAATGTGTGTGTCCCCAGTGTATGGTTAGGTTCTATTGATATCAGCAGAAAACCTCAATAGCCTCCCATTCCCCGAAGAACTTGAATTTCTCATGCCTTAAGAGAGTTTGGGTATAGATTCCTTCAACCTTGGCATTTACAAATGCAACAGTTTTATTTATTACAAAGCCATAAATGTACAGGTGTACTATTCTACCTACTCATAGGTCCCTTTGGTAATTATGAAAATAGTTCTTTGGGGAGCACTGCCCCATCTCAGTTTTATTTTTGTGTCATTAGACAAGTATCAAAGGCAACTCATGCTAGAGATACTATTTTTGCAAAACCTAGCACACAAATTTGTTTTGTCTATGTATTTTTTATCATCTATCAATTTTTAGAAGGGAAAGCCTCACCTACAGCTGTTCATAAATAATCTCTTTAACCTTTTGAACCTTTTGAAATTAATGTAGGAGCATTAACTTGAGAGTTCCAGGCAGCAACAGGGAAGGTTTCTTTGCATTTTTAGTATTCATATTGTTATTCTTTTTTAAAGATATAGTGCTGGGGGACTGGTCCCACGAGGGGCAGCCAGTCCCATGAATCATTGTTATTCTTTTTTAAAGCTATGTAAAGGGAGGGGCAGCAGGGTGATGCAAGGCCTCAGTGAGTCTTCTGAAACCTTGGCAGGTCACCTTGGTGGGTGGGAGACCATGGCAGGTGAGAGACAGGAAGATATATCAAGATACATCATGCAGAGCAGAGAGAATTTGAGTATAGAATTTATTTAGTGAGTTATGGATGGAAGGGAAGAGTAGTAGAGGGGGAGAGGGAGAGGGAGGGAGGAGAGAGAGAGAGAGAGAGAGAGAGAGAGAGAGAGAGAGAGAGAGCTGAAGTTACAGAGAGTGGAGGCTGGAGGAGGTGGGATATCTGCTTCTCTCTGAGAAAGGGGAGGGGTTGGGAGAGGTCGGGCCTTGTCTCATAAAGGAATAGGGTACCCAGGTGACAGACCAGGCCAGCAGATTATAACACATAGTACTGGGTCTTTTTTAGATTAAGAATTTTGGTCTACTAATTTGAACTTTTACCCGTCCCTGGTGAAACAAACAGGATTGTGTAAGAATAAGGTTTTCCAGTCTTTTTTTTTCTGGCACAATGGAAGCTTAGAGGCAAATATGATTTCCTTTAATGAAGAAATATGGTAGTCATATTTTAAAATACTAAGTGAATGGTTTCACACTTAAAGTGGCAATAGAAGGTCTGGAAAACCTGTATGTTCTTACAACTCAAATCCTGAACAAGATGACTGGTTTCCATATTTATATTATCATGTCATCTTTTTAATAATTAAGCTCCAAGAATTTTGCTATATCTCAATTTCCCTAGTTTCTGTATTTATCAGTGTTATTAAATTATGATGGACTTACTATTAAAAGCACATTGTTTGCACATTTTTGTGTGTCTACATGTGAGAGCAGAGGACAATCTCTTGTGTTTAACTTGGGAATAGAACCCTCTTCTGAGATGCAGGTCTCTCTTGGACTTGAGCTCACCAAACAGACTAGATACTCTGTGCTGCAGGAATTTTCTTATCTCTGCCTCACCAGTGCAGAGATTATAAACTCACTCCATCATAGTCAGTACTGCTTTTCTGCTTGTTTGTTTAGTGTGTGGAAGTATGTAAGTACCATGATACACATGTGTTTGTCAGAGGTTAACAAACAAAGCTAGACCTTTTCTTCTACTGTTTTTGTTCTGTGAAATCTGATCATCAGGCCTTTACCAGCTGAGCATCTGCATCAGCCTACACATTCAGAATTTTTGTGTAGCTTTTGGGGATTCAACTCAGGTCTTTTTGCTTGTAGGGCAAAATTTTTATCAGCCCATCCCTCTAATTCCTTGAATATTGACTTGTATGCCAATACATACTTTGCATTTGATGATTATAATGGGGACTTTGTGGTAGTCACATAGGTAGTCTTTTGGTGACCAAGCCAGTTTAAGACTCTGGTTTTATGTGTACAGTAACATTACTCTAAATAATTATTCATCTTAGCTTCAGTTATTTATGAAAATAATATGAATATTTGTTAAAAACCACAAAATTAGTCTTCTTAGGATTGTGAAATTAAAAAGTAAAAAAGTCAAGATGAAAATGAGGGTAAGGAAGTGTCTTAGGCTCCTTTATTGTTTGAGTCAGTAGTGGTTGACCAGTTAGCCTTGTAATCATCTGTCCTGTCGCTTTAAGAGACAAGCCATGCCTACTCCCTCCCCCATCTGCAAGGCAGGCTGATCTTCA
>JAQHUG010000227.1:2373165-2388255 GCA_028555095.1 Dicrostonyx torquatus | reverse complement strand
TAGCCAAGAAAAGGCTAGTGATAATGGGCAAGGCAGTATTTGAATTAATACAGTTCTCATGTGGTTATTTCGGGCATAAGCAAGCACCAGCGGCTGAGCGGGCTAGCGGCTGGCAGCTGGGGAACACAACACACACCTCTCCTCTATTTACAACATCCTATAGTGATTAAAGCCATGGGGATAAGGATGTATGAGGATTTCCTTCACATTTTGAGGTCATGGCATCAGACAGAGTGTAAAAAAAGAATGTTTATGAAAAAGTTAAAACACTGGGGAGATAACTCAGAGAAATAGGGACACAGTTTTTTAGACAAGGAAAGAAGGAAAACAACAACAGTAAAGAGGCAAGGAATAGTAAAGTCTGTAAGTGTCTTCCCCATGTGAAAGGCCTTTCTAATTCTCCAGCTCTGAGAGGGATGTGGTCCCACTCAAATCAGTATCAACAGCTGCATATATCTTCCTTGATGCTTGGAGGATACTATTGTAGACATGCTTCTCACTCTCGTTTATGCTACCAAATATCTACTCATCGTCAGAAATTTCAACACACAACTACTCTTCTGTCTTAAAAAATAATAGAGATGAAAAGGAAAAGGTCATTGGCTTTGCTGTCTCTCCAACCTTTATTCTGGCTTTGCTGCCTTTCCAAACTGTATTCTATCTTATTTGCCAACTTTTGCAGAAAAACTCTGGTTATGTCTATATTCCTACTCTCTATGCTACCTTCACATGTGTGTGTTTGTGGGTGTAATTTCTCTATCTCTCCATATTACTCACAATAGTGCTCATATATGACAAAATTCACCCCATTTCCTTTAAGCCCAATTGAATTGAACTTTTTCTTCCATATTATCACTTTTATATAATTAGGAATTCCAATGACATGGATGTGTTCTAAACTTAATATTCATTGGTCAGTTATTACCTAACTTATCTTAGAAATATTCTTCAAATATTCTTCAGTTTTCTGTCACTTTACTGTTTTCAAAACAATTTTTTCTAGATCCATTTTTCTCCAACTTTCTAATTTTAGAAGCTTCTGAGACTTCATTCTTGGTATGTCTCAATTCATGTTTGTGTTTTTTCTTGCTCCCATTTAGCCTCATACCTTTACACTCCAAGCATAGATGTTTCTTCCTCTGTATGTACAGCTCCCAGTTCTCCATTTCAAGTCAGATTTTTAAAGAGATACCTCGTATTCAGTGTGCCTGTAATAAACCACTGGTCTGTTACCAAATATGTGATTCTTCTGCAATCAAGGAGAATTCCATCTTGCTACTATAGAGATCAATTCACTTAAAAATCTTGATATCATTAGCCCATATTTCTCATTCAACCAGTCCTGAGTGTGCTTGCTTCTGATTTCTGTGTGTAGACTGACTCCATATTGCCATCTCTTCTATTACCTCACCCATGCAGTAGGTTACTCTATGGGTTTACAGAAGATCCCTAACTGTAATTTTGTTCCCCTATAGTCTATTCTCAACAAAGTAGCTGTAGTGAAAAAATCTAAATGTGCAGATTTTGACTCATATGTTCAAAACACTTCAGTGGTTTTTCCTTACTCAGGACAGAATAGGAAATACAATAGGAAACCTATGAGTATCTTTTATATTCTGGGCCATTTTACTGTGTCCTCTTCCCATACTCAGCATTTCCCCAGCACACTCTGGCTACATGCATCTTTGTTACTGCATTACATGTGAGTCTGCTTGGATCTCTTTACCTTTTTAATCCATTTTTTCCAGATTACTCTGCCACACAAATCTGCTTTGCAAGCACCTGTCTCACCTTCCCATCTTTGTTCTTGTCTCACACTTAAGTATGTGGCTTCTTTAACATCTCCTAGCAGTTCTTTCTTTCTTTCTTCTTGCCAATGAGGACTATGACACTTATAACTTCCAAAATACTGTATAACCTATTTATCACTCATGTAATTGGCTAGCTTTTCACTCTTTTGGTATCACAGATTTTCATACTGTTCTTTTATACCATCTCTAGTAAATATCAATGAATTGTATCTCTCTGTGTCTCTGTCTCTCTATGGTGTGTGTGTGTGTGTGTGTTTGTGTGTGTGTGTGTGCGTTAGTTTTGAATACAAATGGCTGGGGTTCATTTTAAATTACATTGTGTCTTATAAGATTTTAGTGGTTCTGTATAATCTACTTTGCATTTAATAGTTTCCTATTAGTTGAAAATGTATTAATGACTATAAATACCTTATAGAGGCTGTACTGAGGTGACAATAGAGGTGCCTTAGAACTGACCCAAACGTACAGTAACAAGTTGATGAAGTAAATTCTATTTTAACCTATGTTTTACAAGTGAAAGAAAAAGAAATTAAAAATCTAAATACTTTATGAGATACACACTAAATAGCAGAGCTTGGAAACAAACTCAGTTTCATTTTATAAAACATTTACTGTTCAGCCTCTTCTAGTTCACAATACATTTTCAAATGGGATATTACTTTTCTATTGTATTTCTATTTGCTCGAATATAAGAAACCATTGATTTTTGCATCTTATCTAGCTTGTAATATGAACTTTGTCCTTTAAATTCCTATTTCAAATTTCATTCCACAGACTTATTTCAGATGTTATTATATGGTTAAGAATTTTTAGAAATTATTTAACAGCAGAGGTAAGTGAGCAAACCTTACTAACTCAGTCAATTTATTCTATTTATGAAAATCTCTTAGTGTTTATTATTAGGTT
The DNA here is from genome assembly GCA_028555095.1 of Dicrostonyx torquatus. NCBI lineage: Eukaryota > Metazoa > Chordata > Mammalia > Rodentia > Cricetidae > Dicrostonyx > Dicrostonyx torquatus. The sequence continues at coordinate 2,385,538 of JAQHUG010000227.1, read as the reverse complement.
CACGATGGATTTGAAATATGAGTTCTCTGTATCACCCTAGAGTTATCCTTGGAGCTCTGTGATTTTTGTTGAGAATACTGAAATTTATCAACTATTCCTACATATTATTTTAAATGATCATGGAGAATAAATAAATAATTGTAAAAGGCAACTGAAAGTTATGAATAGAAATAGTTGGTGAGTTGTAGCCTCATAAAAACAACAGTGTTTTAGGGCTTGCTTATTAAGGAATCTGAGATGCTGTCTAGCACTGTCTTCTATTCTCCATTGCATACCATTTCTTGTATCTTTGACATTTCTTTCCCTTTTTGAGATGACTGACAATTGTGAACAAGTGTCTTCTGCATAACGTGGTAACAAAAGCTGTCACTGTAGGGACTAATTCACTGTAGGCATGAATATTAGATGCAGTGACATGTATTAGTCAGTACATTGTGAACAGAATATCCAAGGCCATATTTACTTAGAGGATTTTAATCATCATAACAATGTTCTGCCATAATACTTTCCCCCAGCCTCTATTGCAAGAGTAGTATGCCCAACATAGGACTATGCCCTTCTAACTCAGCCCCAGAACTCAGACACAAGAGAATTACTTCCAGACTAGGGAAGATGGTGTCTACCTGGAGAGGGACTAAATGTACACTCAGGGTGGAAGGAGGGAAGCAAACCCTTGAGCTCAAGTGTAAATTTTGGGAAACTGTCCTTTCCCAACTACTATGCCCTTCAAATTATCACATCCATTGCAATGTGGCTCACTTTGCCAATAAAGTGATGGCAGAAAGGACTCATGCCATACCCAAGAGAATCTTGATGGTTTCTTAGTCAATATTAGAATTATGGGGCTAAAATATGAGCTCCTTCAGTCTGATTTCCTGATTGAAGTTGAGTAATAATGGGAAGGCAGGCAAAGGCACACTGGATAAAGACACACAGGGTAAATGTTAGTTGTTCTGAACCATGACTATTTGGAGGTTTTTTCCTTATCATTTTGAAAGCTGGCAGACATGCCTTATTTTCTTAATTTGTAGTTTCCTTTAACAAGTAAAATGACCAAATTCTTAGAATCTATATGGAACAAACAATGTATAAAAATAATTATATAAAATATGCTATAACCTTACTCCAAGCATATTAATGTAGGAACACATGAAAAGTTTGCACAATTTTGTGCTAGCTTTATGTTGCACTAATACTGCCATTTATGCTAAAAATGATTAGGTAATGCCGAGAGTTAATAATGAAAATATCAGGAATAATTAATATATATGGAAATACTTTTCAGTAATTTTGTCACTTTGATAGAATGGTTTCTTTTCAACTTTTTTAAAGACTCATATGGCTATACAAATTTGTAGGTTGTTTGGCCTTATAGTATACCAATATACGAATGTGAATATATACGAATGTGAATATAGTATACGAATGTGAAGAAGATGCTGCTTTGTATTTCTTTCTAAGTTACAAGTATTCTTACTTTTAATTTTATTTTATTGCTATTTATTCTTAGCAATTTGTTTTTAAATTACAGGATGGTTTTGAAAATAATGCTTTTTTATATAGTCATAAAAAATGCCAACACGTGTACAGTTTATTTTGAGTTCTAGCTTGGCTTTTAGAAGTCCCCTCCATACTCCACCATGTACTTTTGTTCAGTGTTAGTCCACGTAACACTATCAAATCAAGTATTTTTTCAAGAAAATACCAAAGCATGGATTTCTTGGAATATTACTTACTGATCAGAGTAGTTTTTCAGATTGTGGAATTATTTTACAATACCCCAAACTGTGTATTTGTTTTTCACAGGCAAACTTATTCTGATAGATCAGTTGCTTTTGAGTCCTGAGCATAACATACAGAGTATCAGATTCAAAAATATCAGCCATTTGAAACACATCAAATGCCATTGTAAACTAAACTTTTCTTTATCAGAGAAAATGGTGTGAAATCAGTTTGATTTCAAATAGTTGCCTTAATGAAGAAATGGAGATAAGTTTATATATTTTGGATTCCCTTTTCTAATGAGTTTCCTTTTTCTTAAGGTTTATGAAACAGTATTATTTGCATCAAAAGGAGTCATTTTATTTTACAAGAGCTTTGTCTCAAGGTTCTCTTAATATTTTACTGATCACACAAATCTGTTCACTTTTCTAACGCAGTATGACTACTTTAAGGATCACCAAACAATTATAAACATATTATCAAATGATGCTTTATTTTAACCATTTCCTTCTTTTAATTTTTGTTTATATGGCATTCACTCTCCTTGCCATACAATTTTCAGATAATGTTTTTGTGATGTAAACATTTTAATTTCATATCTATGACCAGAAACAACAACCATCTTCTAGTTATAATGTGGCCTGACTATACCAGTCATAGATATAAAGGAATATGTTGTAAAATGCTCCTACATGTTTAGAAGAAAGAGAATAGTGGCCTGGAACTTTCACTACTAAAGAGTCATATCATGGACAAATTTAAATCACCCTCTTTCTTAGTCATGTTGCTCCAGAGAAAATATTCAGGATACTTAACATTTATGATCTTTTCCTGTTGGCGATAAACCCTAGGCTGAAGGGAGCTCATCAAAAGGGACTTTCGCTTGTTCCCCAAATTTGTAGATGTATGGACAAATTAAGTTTTGGATAAGATCAAAGGTCTCTTATGTTTTCTGTATCTTAACTAAATCTTCATGTGTATCAAGTAGATCTGAAACTGTAAGTTTTTCTTTTTTCAATTCGAATTACTCGAGAGGTAGAGAGAACATTTTTGGACTGAGATTCAATTTTTCATTTGACACAATTCTGAAACTAGAGTTGGGGATCAGAGTTGACAGAATCAACTCCACACTCTAAAGTACAAAAACCATTGCTTTCCACAGTTTAGGTGCAATATTCACATCAGGAACTGTAAATTTTTTTTGCTGTTTTCATAATTATCAGAAGAATTGTAGAAATATACATATGCTAGCCTTTACTAATGTGGCATTATTTTCAAATTGCACTGGGGGTAGTTGGGGAGATGAGAGTGCACTAGCTTACAAGTTCTCAGGTAACATAATTAACTTGTATGATGAGTTTCCATATGAATTTTCATATTGTAATTTTTCATTATGCCTAAAGCAAATTCTTTGACACGTTGTACAGAACACTCTATTTTGATTATTTTCTTGTTAATCCTTTTATTTATTATTAACATAACTTCTTAGCCTTCTTTGTTGATTATATCCTGGGACCAAGATAATCATCCTTATGTTAATTCCCAAATTAGAAGAAACATCATCACAATTACATAGCTAAAATTTGAACCTCCAACCTGCCTCTCTCTGTGTTTCTTTCTCTCTCTCTTTCTCTGTGTGTGTTTCCATCTACCCTCCTCTCTCTGTGTCTTTTATATTTGTACATGTAGAAACAGACCCACGAATAACATAGTATAAATGCGTGGGTCAATTCTTGCTTTCCTCCTTTCTGAAGCATGACCATTATTTTGTTCCTTTCTACATGCACCTCAGTAACTTGCCTACAAGGAACCTACCTCTGCTTCTCATTTCCATCTCTCAGTAGGAACACTAAGATTACATATGTTACAGAATTCAACATTTAGATGGTTTCTGGGGATTTGAATTCAGGTCCTTGTGCTGGGTGGCAAACACTTTCCACCAGGCCATCCCCTAAGCCCTAAAATGGTAGCATTGTATTTGTGGCTGCAGTTGAAGACGAATTGATGAAACACGTGCTCACAATGCCCTTAAGTTGTACCTGTTGAAGTGAAGAACCAGTGAAAGGGTAAGTATGAGGAATCCCAGGTCATAGTTGTCAGCATCAGGACCTGGGGAGAAACTTCTTGCAACAATTATATAGGATGCAATTGCATGTTTTATTCATTTAACAGTGAAGCTGCATGTACTTGCTTTCATACTGTCAATCGGTAATAATATCTGGTAAGGTATCAATTTACTACCAAAATTTTTACATTGAAATCACTGAATTCTGGCACATTTGAGTTTTGTGTTGAGGATGTCCCTGGGATGCTGAAATGTTCGTGATGAAACTTTAATAGTTACTGCCAAGTGGACTGCACTATAGGAATACTCTGAGTGTTAACTTTTTTGACTGTTTACTTAGACTGTTAATACAGTGCTCTATCTACCTTCTTTGGCTTTGTTTTTCTAGATCTTCAGGGTCGTTTGCCAGGATTTCGAAACTGTAGATTCTTAAAGGTTCCATTTTCTGTAAAGGTCTCTGCTAATTTATTTTCACACTTAAGTTTTCACATTTAAATTTGTTACTTTCTTGTTGCTGTGACAAAATACAGAGACAGTTTAAGGGAAAGATATTATTCTGGCCCAATGTTCAGGGAATATAGTCCCTCATGGCAGGGAAGATATAGTGGATGGAATGGCTTATAGTTGTATCAGTAGCATAATGAGGGGAAGGGATACATCTACATAGATCAGGAAATGAAGATCTGATACTCGAAGTAGAGGCAGCTTATAACCCAAAGATCCCATCCCTTTGAATCTGCTCCTTCCAGCTAGACCCTTGTCCAAAGGGAGCCACAACCTTCCAAATCATTGCCACCAACTAAGCAGAAAGCCTGAGCAAACACCTTTGCCAAACTATAAATTACCATCTTTGAATCCCATAGGCTCAGGCCATCTCACAATGCCAAATGCATTCAATTTCCCTTCAAGAATCTCCAGACCACTATAGTTCCAACCGATACAAAAATCCAGAGTCTTGTCAGAGGCTCCAGGCAATGGTTTCATTGTGAGCTTGTATAAAATAAAACAGAAATACCATATATGATGACACAGGAAAAACACTCCCATTCCAAAGTCAGGAGTGGAAAAAAATGGGGAAAGGCTCAACCCAAGCAAAACAGAAAGCCACAAGAAAAACATGAACACTGTATCTGCATCACCAGCATGCAGGGCATGAAATGGAACTTTTCAGGCTCTAATAGGATGGGTATCCCTGCCTATGCAGTTCTGCTGCCTCCTACACTCATGGTCTGTTTCTTGGTCTGGCTCCATCCAGTGTCTTCAGAGTTCCTTGGCAGATGCCCCGCTTTAGTGGCATCTCCAGTATCCTGAGGATGCCGCTGCTCAATTATTGACTTTTGTGCTCAACCCACTCAGGAGCCCGTGGAAAGGAATCTGATTCTGGTACATGTTTTATAACTTCAGCCACTCTGCTGAACTGCTCTGCTAGCTTTGATGACCTTGCAACTTGCTTGCCTGACACTGTGGGAACCACGCCAAGTTCTGCTGTCAGCCCGAGATGAAGTCTAACCTAGAGCTACAATGGATTCTGTGCGCCTCATTAGTTTCACTGGGGAAAACATTTCCCTACATACCCCTTTTGTTAGGATACCTATAGCCACAGCGTTCAAGCATTCTTATTTCCAAATGAAAGTATTCACCTGAGGTTTTAGTTTTACATCCTGGCGTCTTCCGTGGGTAGACTCTTTTCCTCAAGACACTCCTTTATACTACCACAGTGTGAAACCTGAGCTTTCTCCTTAGTTGCTATTATCCACCAATTACCTCTATCTTGTCCACAGAGATTTTTGTCCACAGCAATTTTGTTTAGTTTAAATCTGCTCGGGCTACCCTCTTGCCCGAATCCATATTCCTCTCCCTTTGCTGCCCTGATTTATCGTGGGGAATCTTTCTACAAACTTGTAGTCAAATTCTCCTGGAGTCCTTGGTCCTCTCTGAAAATAGTCTTTGCAGTCATCCTTGCTTACATTCTGACCCTTTCTTATCTTCCTTTCTATCTACTGTCTTGGCCTTTTGTGCTTCCATGAGATTTCTCTTTTTATTACATTTTGGCAACCTCTTCAGCCTGAGCCATTGAACCCATTCACATTTATCTCTAAAACCAGTTGCAATTATGTACCTACCACATAGTCATGTCTATCACAGTAATGATCTCCAGTTCTAGGTACCACTGTCCGAATTAATTAACTTCCTTATTGCTATGACAGAGACCCTGAAAGAAACTACTTAAAGGATGAGAATTTATTCTAGATTACAATCACGGACTATAGTTTATCTGGCCATCATGGTGGCATCAGCTTGTGGTTACATTATTAGGAAATCAAGCAAACTGAGCACAACTCCATGGGGGCAGGAAATAGAAATCTGAGCCTGGATGTGAACCACCAGACTCTACCTATGAACTTTAAGATATTTCCCTATGGTCCTGCATTGGTCACCTAATCACTACATACAAATGTTTCTATAACAGCCAAAGCCTATACCACCATTAGGAAACCAAGTTTTGACTTGTGAGTCCATAAGGTAACATTTTCTTATGAACTATATTAACAATAAATTAATGTTGTTTACTTCAATACATCTACCTAAACATAGTTCATTTTTAATCTTCTATGAGTTTCTTCAGTTGTGAATGTTTTTAGTGCTGAATGTGTACCTGGAGCCCTTCAACAAACGGATAGAAATTTTCAAGATGGATTTAAAATTTTAGGACTGATTTTAGTGTTTTGTTTTTCTTTCTCCAAGACACTGATCAAGGACTGGAAAAGCTATTATGGATGTAGAAGGAATAGCTCATTTGCTTAGACCCTGCTCTAAGTGCTTTGGTCCTTTTGAAAATGCTTACATCTGATTTCTATCCTGAAATATCCACAGTGATTTATGGAGCTGTTTCTTTGGTATTACGACTTCTCTAAAAGGCAAAACAGGTGTTTGTGGGGGCTGAGGATGGGATGTTGTTGAGACACATCTATAAATGTTGTGAAAAAAATAACCAGGAGTGTGCGATATCCATAGTCAAACCATATGCCTCCTGCATCGAATTTGTCATTGCTCTGAGGAAGGGAATCACTACCACTTATGTGCCTGTGAAATCTACAGTGTGCTCAGTCACTCCTCCTTTAATGTCACCAATTATTTATTTATTTATCTCCATGTCTTTTTTTAAATTTTTTAAATTTAATTTAATTTTTTAAATTTTTTATTTCCATGTCTTGCAACTAAATGTGAGGTGTCTTTGACAACATGGTATTGTCATTTAGTTCTGATGGCAAACAAAAGAAATAGCATAGACTGACATTGCTTGGGGAGACCCTGAGACAGTTCTATCATGGGAACTATATTATTCCAGGAACCGGAGTTTCTTGTTTAATAACTTATAGCTTCTGGGAAAGAATTAACCAACCAAGTAGAATATTTATAACTTTCTAACTCTAAATTTAAGTTACATATTTTTAAGTCGGATTACAAAACAGTAGGCTACCACATGTATTTTCGCGCAACCTTAGTTTCAGCTAATTCTTCTTCTGTCCTTTATTTTCTTTTTTACCCTGCCCTTATCAGTGTTCAAACATATCCATCACACATATTCCACCTATTTTGATATAGACCATGATCTAGTAACCTCCATCCTTTAAGGTATCCCTTTCATCTCCTATTATCCCCTTTCTGGTTTCATAGTTTCTCTAGGTACAATCTGTTAGAAATTTGAAGATCTGGAGCTAGTATCTACATATGAGACAGCCTGTAGGGTGTTCACCATTCTTGGTCTGGGCTACCTCAATCAGTCTAACTTTTCCAGTCTGTCCATTTCACAATTTAATCTTTATTTATAGCTGAGTAAAATTCAGTTAACATTTGTATCCTTTTCACATTATCCGTTTATGTGTTGTTGAGCATCTAGGCTAATTCTATTCCCTAGCTATTGCTAACCAAGCAGCAATGAACACAGACAGATGAGCAAGGCTCTCTGTAGTAGGATATAGAACCCTATGGATAGAAGTCCAACAGAGATGTAGTTGGCATCCCATAGTTCTGGTTTTATCATTTTTGAGACACCTCCACATAATGTCCATGGTGGTGGCCCCCGTTTACACCACCACCATCAGCCCCCTTTTCCCTGCTTCCTCTCCAGAATTTGTTTTCATGCCTGGGTTAATAGGAGATCTCTAAGAAGTTTTAATTTGCATTTCCTTGATGAATAGTGATATTTCATACTTAAACTTATTCATTAGCCATTCATATTTCTTCTTTAACCTATAGCTCTTTTTTGTTGTTTTGATTAATCATTGTCTTACTGTTTGGAGAAAATCTGTGAGGCACAAGCTAAGAAAAACCATTGTCTTAATATTTGAGGAAATTCTGTGAGACATGGCTAAGATGATATTCTACTTTCCAAACAATGAAGAGTGCACAGATTCTAATGCTGGTTCTCTTCCGCTTGACCTCCAGGAATTTTGTGAGCTGCTCTGTGCCTGTTGCTGTGAATCAGCTTCCTATTAGACAAAGGTAGATCATATCTAAGTGATGGCTTCTGAGGAAATAAAATAAATCCTAAGATGCCTTTAAATCAGAAAGCTATTAGTCTTTAATCATCGAAACCCAATTTCACTCAGTTTGGGTAAGAGGTATTGTGTTTATCATGGGTCACAAAATATTGTTGCTTTTATCACAGTCAGTGAATTAATTTAGTTTTGGCCAATAAATATAGTAAGTTCCTTCAACCTAACTGTGCCCTCACTTCTGGGACAGATTATTAAAGGTGAAAAGTGTGCCCTTTATTAGATGCATTGATTCTTTTAGAAACCATTGGCATACCATGACCTCTAGGGAAATCTCACAGACAAGACTTGACTGCACTCTATGGCTCGCCAGGGAAAGCCCTGTGCATATTATACAGCAGGGATGAAAATTCTCTTCTCCTCTAGAACTCAGTGAAAGGTTTCTCCCTGCAAATATTTTGAATGTGTTGTTTTTAGTGTCCAGCCTCAGAACTGAGAGTTCATTTGGACAGTGCCCCAGTCCTGGGGAGATGGGCTATGGCATGAGAAGAAGCAAAAAACTCATGACTTTTAATGCCAAGCAGTAAGGCCTGCAGTTTTACACAATATGAATTATTTTCTCCTCTTTGCAGAGACCCTCAAGAAAATGAGACAGAAAATATGTCCAAATTATCACATGAAACAGATTACCTCACAGATGAACACACAGTAAAAATGGAGAGTAAAATCAAACGTATTTCATCTTGTTTCTCCAGATAAAAAGTGATTATAAAGTTTGTATGTTCATATCTCCTATTTTAAATAATATAGAAGAATACATAAATACACATAACCAAAACAAAATGCCCAACTTAAAAAATGCTTGACTTACTTGGGCTGCCATGTGTTATTACAAAAGGAAACTCTCATAAAACACTCCAGTTGACAAACCAGAAGGTGCCTATTAGATTTCTTTGGTTTTGCTTTTCATTCTGAGCAACTCAATCTAGGTATATGGGTATATCTTCCAAAGAACATAAAGCACTAATTACTTGTCCACTACCAAATATTTCATATTTGTGCTTGCATTCTGAAACAATAATTATAATTAACATATTGCATTGTCTTTATGAGTCTATCTCTTACTATCAGAACCAACTTGATTATTACTTTGTTGGTTTATTTTATTTATTTATTTCCAGATGTGTTTGATTGCATTGTAGTTTTTCATTTTTGCCTGTTGTGTAATTTGTGCTTTATAAAACATTGTGGCTCATGTGAGTTACACCTATCTTATTAAACAGGGTGCAATATTCATAGTGCGAAAAGTAAGCTGTGCTCTTGGAAAATGTTGTTTGTTTGTTTTGCCATAGACCTCACTAATAAACCATTTCTTCATGACACTTCAAATTTGGCCTTATGTTTTTAAAATTCTTTTTTAAATCTCCTTGAATCTCAAATAACCTTTCCAAAGGTCAAACAGTTATATTCTTGTTATAGTTTCCTGTGTCTTATTAGTACGTAACAAGGAACTAGAAAATAACACTTCCGTAATATCAGGAGCTGACAGAAGACTCTGGCTTCAATTTGGTAACTCACATAATAGAATCAGAAATGTGCATACACTCCGTGAATTTACTTTTGACATTTAACCAAATTGGCATCATTTCTGACACATCTATCAGTGATAGGATCCACAGACATTTATCTGTCCAGTGGCAACTAAATCACCAATAGCTCATTAAGGCCAATTTTCAAAGGTTAAGCATAAGAATCAATCCTCAAAACTGTTTTAGATTTTGAATTCTGGAAATGTTGGGGCAATACTTCCAGTTAAAATGTTGCTTTGCCAATGAAAATGGTTACTTATACCTGTAACCCCAGCATCTCAGAAGTTCAAGCAGAAAGGTTGCCTAGATAAAACTGTAACTTTAGTCATAAACTTACTGAAATATTTTACTAGTCTCTAGTTTTTAGGAATCCTTCAAATTTGTACAGAGCTTCCAATTACCCACTGGAGAGGTACTCAGCCACAGAAGAAAGTCTGACCAAGGAATGACCTTGAGTGCAAGGAATTGGGGAATAGTAGTAGGTGGGTAAAATATGTAGGTGAGGTAGGTCAAAGACAAAATGCAGGGCCAGAGTGAATGCTGTCTCCTGGAATTCATCTGGTTCAACAGTATGATAAAACTCTTGCTCAGATAATCCACATTGTCCTAGCTGAAGCCATTGTTTCCAGAATCACCTAATACCAATCTATTCATCAGAATGGAAGTGATTTCTGGATTTGAAACCTATTTAAACATCAATTCATACCTTTCTCTGCTTGCTCTTCCCCCAGCCTCCAGGATAAAAACCCAAACCGCTTGAGCCAAGACTACAGTACCATGTATGAGCTTGCTTCTACAGCTCCTTTCATTTGTCCTCACTTAATCTGACAGTTTCTTAATGTTTCTTAAAAGTGTTGTGGTTCTCACTTGTCAGGGAAGCTGTCTTTGAACAGGAAGGTTGCTGGATTCCATTTTCATCTATCTCTTTATCTTCCAAAGGCAGCTGATCTTTCCTTGGCACATCTACTCCCACAGTGACCTCTTTATTTAGATGTTTCTACTCTGCTGCCTTAGAAACCAGGACTTCCTTTTAGGTTGATAATGATACTGGTTTTAAATTGAGTCCTTATTTAAGTGTCTTGCCTGATACAGAGTAGCCTTCAGGCAGGCAGGAGTTTTCACATTTCTCTTTATTTAGAAGACCTACCAAGGATGCTCAACTATCTGTTGAATCAATAGGTACATCAGATAATGTGCTGTATAATTTGAACTGCAGTTTAGACAACTCAATCTGACATCAGTGAGGATGGGTTAGGAAAGAAAGAGAAATGCTGAAAGTAGGGACCAGGATGGGGTGAGGGAGACAGCATCATAAGTATTTTGTTTCAGTCAGTAATCACTAGTGTCTGAATGAAAATTCCTCTGAATAAATTACTGTGTTTGCACACAAGTGCATGTTTTTGTATGTACATGCTGTTCATGTGTGTGAGAGAGAAAGAGAGAGAGAGAGAGAGAGAGAGAGAGAGAGAAAGAGAAAGAGAGAGAGAGAGAGAGAAAGAGAGAGAGGAGAGCATGAGCAGGTAAATGAGTTTTCATGTAGAGCCAGGAGGCGGTCATTTAAACCTCAGGTGACATTCCACCTTTTTTAAAATATATATATATATATTTTTAAATATATATGTATGTATGTATATCAACAGAGAGTTTCTCAGTGGCCTTAGGCTGATGTGGAATTCTCCTCTGTATGCTGTTTTATTACCATTGGTTAATAGAGAAGCTACTTTGGGCCCATGGCAGTGCCGAATAGAGCAAGGTGGGAATTCTAAGCAGAGATAGAGGAGAAAAGAAGACAGAGTCAGAGGGATGCCATGTGGCTGCTGAAAGACACGGCTGCCAGAACCTTACCTGGTAAGTTACAGCCTCATGGTGATAAAGGAATAATAGAAATGGGTTATTTTAAGATATAAGAGCTAGCCAATAAGAATCCTGAGCTAATGGGTAAGCCAGTGTCTTAATTAATATAGTTTCTATGTGAATATTTTGGGTCTGGGTGGCTGGAATGAACAAGCAGCCTCCGCCTACATTAGGCCACTGACTCAGCTAGGTTAGCAGGTCAGAAAACTTAGGATCCACCTATATCCACCATGACTCTTACTTCTAGTATTAGTGCCCCAAAATAATCCTCTAGAAATGCAGTTTGAGTCATGAATTCCCAGGCTGAAAACACTTTAACTATCTCCTTTGATCTATCTGTATCTGAGCTTGAACATTCAAGTCCAACCAAATTGTTAAGTCCTGTCTTTCCTCTCAGTCACTGGCTCAGTCACAGTTCAATGGTAGAACCCTTTCACAGTGTGCACGAGATTCTGGGGTTGATCCCAAGAACCATAAAATATCGATAGTACCATATCCAAGCCACAATCTCTTATACATTCCTGAAAATAAAATCATGAAGACTAATACAAATGCCTGCTTTCATGGAGCTATTCCTTTTACTGGAAACTTTATTCTTCTGCTTTGAGTGAGCTCTTCATATTTCTACACAGATCTAAGTATGT
>JAQHUG010000227.1:2347174-2362262 GCA_028555095.1 Dicrostonyx torquatus | reverse complement strand
TTTTCATGGGAATTTACTGCCTGTATACACCACCCTACCCTGCAGAATTCAAGTTACTATGTTTACAGCTCCCCCTATGATGTAGCCTGATCACCTTTGAAAAAAAGTAAATGTTGGTTTTAGAGGAAACTCTTCCATGTTTGATATTGCTTTGAGGATATATTAAGTCTAGAATACATTTGTTTGTGAAATGGAATAATTCCATAGAATATACAGTGACCTATGTGCTAGTAGCTAATGTCTATGATTAATTATTTAGAAATAATGATAATATTTGTGTTGAAATAGAAGGTTTGGGACTATATAGAAATTCATTTTTAAGCTGGAGAAGTGGCTCAGATGGCTAAGGTCCCTTGATAGTTTCCTAGAGGACCCAAGTTTAGTTCCCAGCACCCATGTCAGGCTCACAAGTTCCTATAAGTCCAGTTCCAAGGAATATGATGCTCTCTTCTGGCTTTCACAGGCACCACAACCCATGTGACAGACACATAGATACAAATACATACACAGAAATAAAAGCATATTTAAAGGTTCTACTCTGGCTGGGCAGTGATGTCACACACCTTTAATCCCAGCACTTGGGATGCAAAGGCAGAGGGATTTTTGTGAGTTCGTGTCCACCTTGGTCTACAGAGCGAGTTTCAGGACATGCTCCAAAGCTACACAGAGAAACCCTGTCTCAAAAAACAAACAAACAAAAAAGGTTCTACTCTGAAATGACTAGTGGGATACTGGTATTGTCTTCCTTTCCCCTACTTTCCCTCCTTCTCCCTCCCATTCCCTCTCTTCCTCTTCTTTTTCTTTTACTGCTCCTACCCTCCCTTCACCTATATTCTCCCCCTCTCCTAACTGCCACTCCTTTTCTCTTTCCTTCTCTGCTTCCCCACCCTGCCCCTCCATTTTTAGTGCTAGGAATGAATTATGCCACTTAACAGCAATATGAGCCTCTGGCTTTTGCATTGTCTATAGAGAATGTTATATGATAACATACACACATACACACACACACACACACACATATATATATATATATTTGTTAATATTTGTCTGTGTCTTTTGTATCATTTACATACCCAGTAGCAGTATATAAGATTTCAAATTCACCATTTCTTCAGAAATTTTTGGTATGAGTGTGTGTGTGTGTGTGTGTGTGTGTGTGTGTGTGTGTTATTGTCTCCTTTTGTTTTTATTTAGGACTTCTGTGATTATAGATGGCAGTGACAAGTTCAAACATGTCACTGTGATTTGCACATCAGCTTCACTGTAGCGCTGCTTTACTCTCTTACCGACTTTTATGTACTGCTTGTTAATTTTTTATCATTAATTGATTATTTTATACTAAGAAGAGAAGCCAAAACACACTTGTATTAATTTCTATGTCAATGTTTAAACTGCCTTTTCCAGACGCACATATACAGTGACAATTTTAATTTGATGGGTTAGCATGGAACCTTTGGATGAAATTTGATTGACATTACATTTGTGTGAATTACTATGGGCATTTTTTTACAGTTTCAAAAAGATTCCTATAGAAAAGGGGAGTTGATAACCAGTTCTAAATGCAGTTGATTCTCTCTGTGAGCTAAATTTGGAACAGAGGGAGATGGGCTAGGCAGACTTGAGGCTTGTAGGCTTTCCCCCATGGCCAGTGGTCTTTATGGAGCCCATTGTTAGTACAAATTGCTTCACCCCCTGATCAAAGAAGAATAGATGATGTCATTACTTATTCACCCTTTTTCTATAGTACAAAGAAGTCAGTTTAACAATATGTTCCCCAGACTTAATGAGAAAATGAGAAGTCAGTTCGTCATCTGCAAGTAGATGTAACCTACTAACAAAGAGGTTACCTCCACTGCCAACTACTCTCCCTGAATAATTCTGATTTAACATCCTTCAATAGGAACAGCCAAGTTGAGTTGCTTTTGTAGTCATAAAATTCCCCCCTCCCATATTTGTAAATCTCTGCATTTTTATGACCATCTGTTCATTTTCTGTTTCCCAGGATACAGAGTAGAGTTCAATTCCAGATTTTCTGTTTTTTTATCTCTCTTTTTATTCAATCAGATTTTATTATTTATCATTTTTTTAACTCCTGGAAGAACTCAGAACCTGCAAAGACTCCATTTTTGAGTGATAGCTGCCTCTTTCTCTTACAGAACATCAATATTTCCCATCCTGTCTTCCATGTCCCTGTTCTCATTACCACAGCTCCCGACTTCACCCATATTGCTGGGAAATGATGTGCCAATCTTCCTTCAGTAATTACCTTAACTCCCACAGAAAGATCTTTTGTATCTTAAAGGTTCAGAGACTCATTGTGAAGAAATAATTGTAATTTATTTTCAAATTCTTAATTTGTTTGGTGCATTGTGTGTGTATGTCAGAGAGAGGTAGAGAGAGAGACCAGAAGACAGATTTCACAGACAGAACATAAGCATGGATAAGACAGGTTAAAGAGATACATTCTCAGAGCTTTATGTCATTTCATTTCTAAATGCATCAAATAAATGGCTGTGTTTCCTATCCAACTCTTTTCTGGCACCGGTCCCACTTAACTTTCTTAATTATATGGTCTCATGCTATTATTCAATTATTACATATTAATTAGAAGCACAAATGCTAGGCAGTAAAGGGGCTATGAACACTGCATTTAAATTTTATTCACTTATAGAAAAAGCAATAATAAAGTACAATCCTATTCTGTTCAAATGATTTATAATAATTTTAAACAGAACTATTTACATTCCTTTTAATGTGATCTTAAAGTTCCAAAAGTCAACATGACAAAAACATATTACTTCCAAGTCTTACAAAATCCAGCTTAGGTCTTTCTGGACTTTCTTGAGTGGCTATACTCCACATGCTGATGCAAGATTCAGGCCTATTCTATGGAGTGACCCTTACCTAGGTGCTCTGCCTAACTCTTACATCTGTCACGGGACATAACCTATAAGTCATTACGCAGAGAGTTCAGGGGTCAAAGGCAAAATAACACTGGTTTTATATCCTGTTAAGCCTAGTTTAGAGTATCATCCAATCTAGACATAAGAGTACTGGAAACTGTATCCTTCATATTCTGATGATAACACTTAATGATTAAATTGAATTGTCTCTAAATGTAAGGTATAGCCAGTAGTGACAGTCACCTCCTAGATTGTACTTACCGTATGCCTGACCGTAGGAAGTTTATAATACATATTATTATTCAGCAAACTTCTGAGACAAAGCTTCATTATCTGTCACATCAAAAGCTCTTAAAATATTAGGGACTCCCAAGTCTGCCGAGAAACCAAGAAACAATTTGCCACTTACAGTCACAGGATGAGTTAAGAGTGGGTAGGAATGCCATAGTTGCCAAGCCAGCAGCTCTCTACAGACTAGTATCAAACTGCCTAAACAGCTGCAGCAGCAACAACAAAACCAAAGATTTCTGTTCTCTCACTATTTTCATTTGTAATGAAACAAATTCAGTTCTATCCTTTGACATCTGTAGCTCTCAGGGAGCAGAATAGGTAGGTACACTCTGCGTACTTGAGGTTGCTTGTGCAGTATCATCGTGCTTTCCACAGTAGACTCATTGGTCAACACTGGGCAGCCATACCACAGTATTTCCATAAGATTATGTCATCTAGAGATGCCCTAGCCATCCTAATTGGTGAGCATATCACACTTGCACAGTGACAAAATTGCCTAATGACACATTTCTCAGACTATGACCTGTCATTTTGAATTGCAATACTGCAAGGAACGTGTGTAGTTATAATTACACCTTTCTGAGAGAAGAAGGGTGTGGCTATATCACTTCCTTAAGGGGTTCTGTGTCCTATACAAGTCAAGAAGTATTGGTAGTAAAATAGCTATGGTGTGAATTCATTGTGTCCTGGTTGAGATTCAGCCTATTCCCCATGGACTTCTATTTTGATTAGAGAAAGTGAAGGAGCATTAGTGAAAGGTTAGGGAGAATCCTTGCCAGGCTTCTCCTGTGCCCTTCCTGGTGGGTTGCAAATGCCAACTGTTGGTTTCTTTATTTTCCATTTTCTGGGGTGATGACTTTATTTATGACATTATCCAATAGGGTAATGCCTTTCTAGAATTCTAATTTTGTCCCTAATTTTATCCCTTTAAAATTTGCTTCAATGATCTTCAGTGCATTCCTGGTTGGAACCCATTGCCCTTAATTGAATTATATTGACCGGATACTATCATACCCTCTGCTCTTCCTACAGAACAGTATGGAATCTTCTCATGCTCTCAGCTCTGAGCAGCTGGAGCTCACTTCTCAGCCCCACTGCTAAATGGACTTTCTGTTTTTAATTAGCTGATGAAACTTCACAGCCTTTACTTGGCTAGCTTTCCTACAGCTCTTCACTCAGTGAATCCGCTTTCACAATCCCCTTTCCTGTGACTGTTCCCATACCTGGGGTAGATAGTGACCTTATGAGTTGAAAGTAACTGGATCCACGGCTCAAACAAGATGTGGACATTTTGGTTATATCTGGGTTTCTAATAGTAAATATAGAGGAAAAATCAAATAATTTTAGTTAGGTGGCTAAAATACACAGCTTTGTAAAAATGTTTCTGAGCAGAATGGGAGAAAAATGTCTTGAGCAAATGACCGAGCCCGCCAATGACCATTTGCTATCTTGGTCTTCTTTTCCTTCTTCATGCGAACAATGCTACTTTTCTTCAAGTTTCAGATGGATTTGTGATTCATCCTTCATCCTTTCTAAAGGAGGAAATACAGGCTGTACTGAGGATTGAACTCAAGGATTCTTACGTGCTTCACAAGTGCTCTACCCCTGAGCTATATCCTTGACTGCTTTGACTCCCTGAATACTAACAGCTGCTAGCAATTTCTTTTATTTTTAATATCAAAATATATTTTATTTTTGATCACATCAGTCCATCTCCACTGCCACTTTTTTTTTAAATCCATGTTTGTTCTACAAATACGTGATCACCCTTCTTGTTTTATTCCTTTCAATTCTTGCTCATTCTAATCCAGTCTTTATAAATGAGCAATAGGAAAGGCTAGAGAGATGGCTCAGTGCTTAAGAACATTGGCAGTTCTCCAGAAAACCGCAGTGGGATTCTCAGTACACACATGGTTGATTATCACCATCGTAACTACAGACTCAGGGTATCCAAGGCCCTTTTCTTTACTCCATGGGCACAAGGCATGCATATGGTACAAAGACATACATGCAAGCAAAACATCTGAACACATATTAAAATAAAAAATAGAGCAATAAAAATCATTCAAACATGAACCAGATCATGAAAATACCAGATTAAAATTCCAAAGATCATTGTTGCATTTAAATTAAAAATTCAAGCGAGTTATTTTGATCTGTAGGTCCCTGACTGTCTTTGATAACATAGCTCTCCATACTATTCTTTGTTTATTAATCTGTCTTTATAAAAGTTGCAAACTAGTTGAAAGGAAGAAGTGCCTCAGGATTCAAAGAATTGGCAAAATTTGAAATTGCAGTAAATGCTACAGAGAATTAACAAGGACCACATGAGCAGTTTCTTGGGAAAAAAATGAGATAGAAAATTCTTTAAAAAATAACAAACAAGATAAGAAGAATCATTAAAGGTATGAGAAATGGGTGAAGGCCAGAGTGGCAAGTGAAGAGCAGGAGGTTCCTTGAGTGTGAGGTAGAAATGAGGGCTGGGTAAGACCAGGGTGAGAGTCACAAGACATCAGTGGTTTCCTTTTTTGTCAGAACTGAAAAAGGGAGGTCAGGAATGCTTATGCTTCATAGAATTGTGAAATCAGATGAATATTTTCACACATCAGTGTGCTTGCCAATGAAGGCTTTATGAAGCTCAGACAGGGATGCTATTACCAGTTTGGGGATGAGTTTCAGTGAAGTGAGATGTATAGAAATGTCTATGTTGTCAAAGATGGAATTGTTAATAAAAGGTCACAGCACAGAGGAAGGCTATTAAGAGACTCTTCAAGGTAAATCTATTATTTATCAGTTAATTTCAGGGACAGTAAACTATTAGACAAGTTGTATATATTTAAGTAATTGGCCAACTCATTATAAATGGGGAAAATAAATTCCTACCATGCTGAGACTTGAATGCCATCTTCATTGTAGATACTTCAGTTAAAATTGTTGAGTGGTACTCACAACCATTGCAAATAATAAGGCAGTTATTTGGCATTAATAAAATATGACAGACTATAGAATAACTGTTATGCCTTTTAGTACAGCTCCTAGTCCATAATTGAATATGCTCCATTCCAATGGAGTCTTACCTAGAGACTGCTTGACAATTTTCATGGGTCCTGTAGTGTACTTCTCTCTTACATATGGATATCTAAATATAAAGCTTAAGATGTTCACAGATATGTCTGAATATGTTTATATTTATAATTTAAATTGGATATAAGGATAAGGATCTATCACCGTTTGTAATATTATCTCAATTTTTTTGACCCCACCACAGCATTCTCAACCTGACTTCAAATCATTTGATATCTGTATGTGTAGAAATGCAGCCTTACTCAAAATGATGTTTTCTACCTCCATCCATTTTCCTACAAAATTCAAGATGTTTTTTTTCTGCTATGTAGTACTACATTGTATAAGTGTACCATATCATTTTGAGTGAGGTAACCCAGACACAGAAAGACAATGTACTCACATGTACTCACTCATAAGTGGTTTTTAAACATAAAGCAAAAAAAAATCCTACAAATCAAAATCCCAGAGGACTCATACAATAATGAGGACACTAAGAGAGACTTACATAGATCTAATCTACATGGGAAGTAGAAAAAGACAAGATCTCCTGAGTAAATTGGGAGCATGGGGACCTTAGGGGAGGGTTGAATGGGAAGGGAGAGGCAGGAAGGGGAGCAGAGAAAAATGTAGAGCTCAATAAAAATCAATAAAAAAGAATCGCAACCTTTATCCAGCATGGACATTGCATGAAATATCTTCAAAATCTATCTCTCTGTCTATTTTTCGTATCCAGTGTATTCAGCCTAAATTATTTGATTATCATTTGCCACAGACACTGTCACAATCATATGCTGAAGTCAGTACTAAAGTTTATGATGTTATTTACTTCCCACAGCTCCATCAGATCTCAGTATTATTGATTTAATGACCTTTCTCTCTCTCTTTCTCTTTAAAACCAACTCCATAAGAAGCCATTAGTTTATTAGCATGCCAATGCTCAGAGCTTTTATTACATATCTGTACATTTATTTCTACGATGTGTGCCCATAAATTACTCACAACTGTTTAGATGCAGCACCAGAACATAAGAAAAAATGGTGAAAACAGGCCAAGTTAGGTCTCAAATCTCTCCTTTATCTTTTCCCGGTAAGGATGCTTCCCAGTAAATGAACACAAGGAACTGAAAGGAAAATGTCACCTGGCATGGGGCATATCAGTGCCTTGTAACAGATGGCATGGTTCTGCATGGGGAGAGGGATGAAATGCCACATGCATGGCTGTGGTGCAAGGATTTTGAGAAAGTGGCATCCCTGGGAAGCTAGCCGGCAGGCTCTGACATTAGCTGTTTTATTAAGTTCAGCTGTAGGCCGGAGCTGCTTTTGTGTCCAATGTTTCCATTGTTTCATGGCTGTATCTCTGATTCGTGTGAGGTGGTGTGAAAAGCAACTGTAGCGGGTGACAAGATTGGCAGGATTGAGCCAGATGGGAATATAATGTGCGTTGGTCTAGCTTTTTCATTTACTGAGAAAGTAAAGGAAATACGGGTGAATTACTCAAAGAATGGAATTTGCTTTCAAAGAGAAATTACCTGAGCAAGGTGACACTCTGTCCAATTTTCCAAATTTTCCAAATTACAGTTCCAGTGAATCCTGAATTATAAACACAAATTGCACATCCCACTGTGAAGTCATAGCCACGGAGAAAGAGAGTTTGCAAACACCCTGGCCTCTAAGGAAGCTTAGCAGGCTTTATCAGCATGATCTTTGCAAATATTGGGGTGTCACTTACACTCACCGAGGGAAGTATTTCTCTTGTTTTTATTCAGCATGGCTCTTAAAAGGGAAGAGACAAATTTGTATGATGAGGACTTACTGTGCTATGCTCTCATCTGTGGACTATACTTGGTGACCTTACTGGTTTCCTTCTAAAGACAATGTTTTCTTGAGTAGCTTGATTGCTCTGCTAACCATTTCCTTAATAATTGTAAAGAGGAGGTGTAGAATTTGGCATAATATTATGGATCATAGAAATAGAAAATGCTAGGTTTGGGTTATAATGTCTTTCTGTCTGTTATGTCAGAAGGAAGCAGACAATTGAGGTTGCTGATCAATAGGTCTGTCCACTAACCAGTTTATATATTTTTTATTATTTTGCTATTTGACATTTATCAGCACTAAAATTAAAACAGTCTTTACTTCTGTGGCATAAATTTTCGCCTATTAGTTAAAGTCACTAGTTAATTTAATAAGTGTCTTAAACCAATTGTATATACATGGCAATATAGATATGGTGTTTACTGTAGAAGTGGAGCTATTAGAGTATAAAACAATGACATTTTGTTATATATAAACAGAGCAATGCAATACAGGATGTCAGCAGTTACTTTAGCCAGGTAGCTTTATGCAAATTCAATGTTTTCTCTCTATTCTTCACAATTATTTTAATATTATTTCTGTTTTCTTACTCATTTTGGAAGAAAAGCTACTCATAAATAAATATCTTGAAAATTATGAAAAAAGACAGTTTCCAAAATGTTTATTGTGTTTTCCTTCTTAAAGTAGACTAGTGCTTATTTTTAAAGCAATGATAGCTAGATGTAAATAAACTGTAATAAGTACGGATGAGGCATCAGCACGCACAACGCAGATAGAACTCAGAGTTCCCCACTCTGCTGCATACCAAATCACATCCTAAGTGACCTATTTCCTTAGTTATGAAAAATGTGTTTTCATCACATTACTATCAGGTATTTTTCTGTATTTTATTCTGTCTCGTAGTGAGGCAAAGATATGTGGATAAACAGGTGAAAATGGGAAAGAAATTTAGAAATACAAATAGTCAGGACAGTATTTAGAACTCTGGGAAAAGGATAAACACCATTTGACTATATAAAGGATTTTCTTTTTATTGCATAATATGATTTATTTCCATCTACCAAGGAAATGATTAGCATCTTAACTTAGTTTCCACGTGACTCCTGAACTGAAGAAGAACCTCCCAAAACTGAGGCTGCTCCTAGGGTCAAAGTGCTGTAGTGTCTTGCAGTCTCTGCTGCCCCAGATCTTTGAATCAACTCTGCATTAACTAACAGCAAAAGAAGTGATCGAAAGTGAGCAAGCAACTGCACAGACATTACTCAAAGGAAGGTTTAGAAATGGACAAGTATATGAAAATTTCTCAGTGTTACGAATCCTGAACAATTTGCAAATCGAAACAACTCAAGATAAACTCCCACCCCATATGGAACTATATTCAAATATCACAACCCAACTGCTGACAAAGATGTGGAGGAAAGAGGAGTCATATACACTGTTGGTAGGACTATAAATTAGTTCAGCTACTGGGGAAAACAGTATATAGGGTCCTCAAAAACTAAAAATATGATAATTGTTTGTTGCTAAGTATGTCTTCAAAGGAAGAGAAGTCACTATAAAAGAAGTACCCCGGCATTATTTCCTATCTGAAATCACCTAGCCTTTTTTTTTCCCAGCAAACTCTTTGTTTCCTTGGCAGCTGTAAGCTTACTCTCTGCTGGACATTTCAGCAGAAAATAAAATTGACTTAATTGACAGATGATAGATAATTGATAGTAACAGATAGCTGATATGAAATGTAGTGATTTTAGCCTTCTTTCACCTCAAATTCATTGATAATTGTGGATAACCTGTTGTATTAATGTAAGTCTTATTAAAATATGAGTACTTAGAAGAATCAGCACAAGGACACCCTACAGAGATGCTCACGTTTGTGCTGTGAGAATGATGCTCGAAATTAGACCCATAGAGATAGTTGTTACCTTAAGAGTCTACTAATTTCTTCATTGCTCTTATAAACACATCTTCCTTTTGTTCTCACACTATTTTTGGTGAATCTTTAGTCTTCAGTTATAATCTAAAAAGTACTAAAAGCCAGAAGTACACTAGTGTTGAATAAGTAGAAGAGAAGAAGTAGAAAACAGTGTCAGTAGGTCCTCGAAATTTTTAGATGTCAATCATAAAGAGACAGTGTGTCCCAGGGGAAGGACCAGACCACACTACAGTAGATGGAGCATTAAGAAAAGAGCATCAAACAACTCACAGGAGGGGTCCATTATCCTATCACTTGTGCCCATTGGTACAAGCCAGTAATTGCTAGCTCCTTTGGTTGAATATTTCTGTGCCTCCATGATACAAGTTGAAAAATTAAACACCAGTGTAAAATAAGAAGGGGAAAAGTGACTGAGTTATGAAGTCTTCACTCTCTTATGAGTGATGAGCACATTATAAAAGGAATTAAAGGAGTCTGTTTGTCTCTTGTGACTTTTGTGTTATTTGCAAATGTTGCCTTTTGCCAAAAATAAAAAAAAAACAAAAAAGCTCTTGCTATATATATCATGCCCATTGCTACTTGTACAGGAGTTCCAATTTTCAGAACTGTGGGAAACGTTTCTATTGTTTGAAAATTATTAGTTGAGGTATCTTATTACAGCAACTCAGATGGGCAGAGGAGTCTGATTTGGTCATGCATCATTAATATATTGTCTGCACATTATTAACCTTGCCCTGTTCTGTTTGTAACATTTCTTGAAAGGACACCCTGACTTAATGAATGCCTCTGTTTGAAGAGGGGAGAGTTCTGTGTTAAAATCTCAGCACCTTTGCAAAATAAAAACTATGATTTTGATGAAAACACTGTTTCTTTGAGATTTGTCTCCTTTTCTATAAAGTGTAATTTATATCTATATTAGATGTTTTAAATAAATTCTGGTACGAACCAGCCAGACTCATACTGAATGTCTTGTAAACTCACTCACTGAAGTTTAATAACAATCTGATACCACATCTGCTTTCTTTTCTCCATGTTAAGGGAGAAAGAATTAGACAAAAATGCAGTGAATAAATCACCCCGAAACCGCAGAGACGAAATGATGTAGCCATAAGAACCAGAAGCGGGCTTTCCTCAGTCTTCAGTCTTAGTCTATGTTATCCAGCATTCAGTGCTGCCTCTGATAGAGGCTTTCTGCAAATGCAATGCTTTGATATCAATATCACTATTTAAAAATCATTACTTCTTATTTTTACATCATGAAAAGAAGATAAGAGTATTCCTGATGTTCAGAGAACAAAGATCAGTGGAGGTCTGAGATGTTGTGAGGCATTTGTGATTATAGGTCTGCATGGGGGCAGTGGCTGCAATAGGTTCTGACTACATGTTGGGGATCTTGGTGTGTATTGAGGTAATTTGTAATAGAATCAATGATTTGCTTCATAAGCTAAATCATATTGAACCCACATAGAGTTTCCTCATTTAGAATCTTTGATTAAATATTGATGTGTGATAGTTAGACTTGACAGAGATACCAAGAGACCTTAGCATTTGTATGCTAATTGTGCACTTAGAACCATGGCAAACAGCTTGAGTGCTCTGTTTCATCTAGCCTTCTTAGTGAAAGTATATATTTTTTTTTCTGGCTGGAAATTTATCAATGTAGAGGCCAAGAGAGTTTCAATAACATGTGCAGGATTAGGGCTGACTATAATTCCAATCAGAAAAGTCCCAACTTTTAACTGTTAAGTTTCAAGTTTCAAGTAATACACAATATTTACTCCCTTATCAAGACACAACAACCTTGAACATATATTCAGTGGTGTTGCAGACCTGAAATCTTAACACTCAGGAAAATGAGGCTGGAGGATGGAAGTAAGTGTGAGACCAGCCTGAGTAATATAGTAAGACACTGTCTCAAAAGTATAAAAACTGTTCGTGGGCTAAGGATGCTCCACACAGGAGTATCTTAGTAGCAGTGTTAGTTAAGCTCACTCCAGAAAATCAAGTTGTTTTTTTTTTTCCACAAAGAAGTGAGACCATGTTACTTCAAATAACTCACTATACAACTGACATGTGTAGTACATATGGGATCTTTAGGAAGAAAAGACTCTTAATCAAGAAAAACATGATTGGAACACATCTGTAATCAGCAGAAAGGAAGTCTGAAGAAATATTCTGCCATAATTTGCTAACTGGCTAAAAGGAGGTCTGCATGACAACTAAAAAAGAAGTCGTTGTTATTTCTGTTTTTCTCAGGAAAAGACTCTGAGTTTAAAATATTCACTCAACAAAAATCTATTCTGTGCTCATCCTGTTAAAAGACAGTGTTGCAAAGTTGCTGAAAAAAATTCAGAAAGACTTCTGCCCAGAAGGAACTTATACTTTAGAAGAATTAAAAGAATACAAACAAACCAGTAAATAATAGTTAGAGCTAGATAGAGAAAGTGCCCTGAAATAAAACACAACTGAATCAGGAGACAGAGCCACTGTGGAAACTACGGTGCATAGCCTGAATTTAGGCATGATAGCCGACAGAGTAAAATGGACTGAGCATATATTCCAGGTCACTTGGTAAAGTACATTCAGTCAGAGGTCACAAGAGATGCCCAGACTCTGAGGCAGGAATGGGTATGCTTGGAGGATGAAAGCTAGAACCAAGTGATTCAGGACTGTGGTAGGGAATGAGGCATGGAGTAACGGGGAGAATCCTGAAGCTGATGGCACAATGTTAATATCTCCCACATCAAGAAAATCCGCTGCATGACTATATCTAGATCACATGGTATGACTTTGATGTTGAGACAGTCATGCTAACTGTTATGTGGATAAATAACTTGAGGCCAAGAGAAGAAAGAGATTAAGGAGGACAATACAGGAGTCCAAGTGAAAGATGTTATGGACCTGGCCCGTTGTGTAAATAGTGTGGCCTGGTGGAGGCACTGGAGTCAGAGTCTTTCAGTAGAGAATTATCAGGACAAGAACCCTCCCTGGTTACATCTCATGGCAGAATGTCCACTGAAAAATGAAACATCTCCAGTAAGGCACACATTGCATTGGCTTGTTGTTGCTATGCTAAATCACATGTTCTTTGAGTAAAGGTTCTGGAATGGCTTCTGTGTCTGTATGTGTAGGTGTGTGTGTATGTGTGTGTGTGTGTGTGTGTGCATGTGTGTGTGTAGGTGTGAGTGTATAGGTATGTGTGTATCTGTGTGTGTAGATTGTGTGTAGGTGGAGGTGTGTGGATACCCTTGGTCTGTTGTGTTCATGTATTATTCAGAGGGTCAGAAGACAGTGTGGAGGGGTCTGTTCGCTTCTTGCAGCATGTGGGTTAGAGGAATCAGAATCAGGTTATCAGACTTGGAAGTAAGCACTTTTCCTGGCTAAGCCAAATCACTGACCCTTTGCCTCCTTTTAAAATAACTAATGTATTATTTTTGTTTTCATTTTAGCTAGTTATCTTTTATGAATGTTTCTGAAATTCAATTATGAGCATATTAGCTTTGTTTCATTGTCTCTTCATTGCTTATGAGGCAAGATACAAATTCCTCAGTCCCACACTTAGTCTTTTCAATGATTCTTATTATGATATAAACACTGGTTATATTCTCTTTATTTCATCTTACAAAATTTTGAATTGAAAAGATTCAACACCTACTCCATTTTGTCCTCAGTAGTGCAGCTCATACTGTTCCCAAACTCTTGCCTTTTCTTGCCCTTCTTATTTTGGCAATCTGTTCCTTTGCAAAACAAAACAAAACAAAAAAGAAAAAACGTCATTTTTTTTTAAAATTCGTTCTCCAAATCTCTGCAATGCCAAATCTTTTATCTCCTTCCCATTACTTGAAAATACTTAAGTATCTACAGTAACTTCAATTGTTTTTCAACCAGATACATGCATACCTTTATTCTGGTCACAGTCAGCAAGAGCCTTTCTTTTCTCTGAACACCTTAGCATCACACTGATGCTCAGATCCCACATGAGCACCTCATCCTACTTTGTCATGTTTCTTGGAGAGCAGTATACAGAGGAAATAATACAATTAGTCTCTCAAGACATTTTAGCCTTGCTCTCTTTCTACTATATCATTTAACCACATTTCTGTTTATCAATTTTATGAAATTGCTCTTCTCTTTTACCTTAAGATGCCTTAACTTACAAAAAGCTTCTTGAGTAGTTTCACACATTTTCTTCTTTTATGCTTTCTCCTCAGCAATAATTTTTCATTGAAATAGATTTTACATTCTAATCTTCAGAAACTGAGGTTTCACAGAGATTCTTGCTCTGGGAGTAAAAGAGGAAGTTGAGGCAATAGATTTTCTAGAAGTCTTCCATCTTTACAGCCTTAGTCCTCACACCTGTTTGTGCTGTAATCCTTTATCTACGAGGGCTACACACATATATGTGCACACACACTGAAACATGTGCTTTGTCTTTGTCAAAATGACTCTGTTCTTTAAAGGTATTTTAAAAATTGAATATCTGACCCGCATTAGCCCAGGAATTTTCAATTTCCAATTTCCTTTGAATCAAATTCTCGAGCACATTTGTGATTTCATTTTCAAGTTGATGAGCTGCAAGTTATGGGCATTTTCTAGGCTCAAGTTCTTCCAATAAAAATCACAGATAATAGAGCTGCAAAGATGCATTCTGAACTGCCCAGACAGCACCTTCTTTTTATAGATGATGAAAATAGGCCCGACGAGGGACTGATTTGCTCACATTCATACAGGTACTTTGTGCAGAAGTCAGTAGATCAAAAATCAGAAATAGGTTTCAAGAAAGAAGTTCATTCTATCCTCCATCTTGCCAAAACTGCCAGTATTTTCTTTTGCGTTAAGTTAGCCTTGTAGAGTCCTCAATCAGTGAAAGCAAAACGCGTCTCCTACAACTTCAAGGAATTGCCAAATATTCTGAGCTTACCTTGCAAAGGCTGTCAGCAACAGCTTTCCTAGCCAGTTTCTACTCGTGTTCCTTCTAGTCACTGAGCCAGACTTAGTGTGTGTTGAGAATGGTGCCCTGGCCCAAACAGACGACAAAGAGGATCTAAGGACAGAGGCTGTAGGAGATGTATGAAGAAGAC
>JAQHUG010000227.1:2287617-2306103 GCA_028555095.1 Dicrostonyx torquatus | reverse complement strand
ATTGCTTTTAGTAGAATGAGCATTTTCATAATATTATTTCTTTTCATGAGTAATTATGGAGAGTTTCCCAACTTCTAGTGTCTTCTTAAATTGCTCTCTTCAGTGTCTTAATGTTTTTATTGCAAAGGATATTTGTTTCCTTGATTATATGTGTTTCTAAGTATCACACAACTTAATGGTTGATGTGACTGGAATGAATTACCTGATTTCTCTTTCAGTTTGTTTGTTGTTCATATATAGAAAGACTATTAATTTGTGTTAAAAGTGTATTAGACACATTTGAAAGCATTCATGAGCTGAGAAAGATTTGGTGTCATCTTTAGTTTTTCTGATGTTTACAATCATACCATCTTTGAACAGGCATACTTTAACTTCTTTACTAAATGTCTTCTTTATGTTTTCTTCTCTTATTGTGTTACCTACGTTTTCAAACACTATACTACATAGGCATTGTCTGAATGGACAGCTTTGTGATTTCCCTGACTTTAGTGGGAATACTTTATGTCTTCCTCCATTTAGTATGGTGTTGGCCATAGATTTATCATGTATACCCTTTATTAAGTTGATGGACAATAGCTCATCCCTAGCCTCTTTGTGGTTTTACAGCAAGAAGCAATGTTGGGTTTTCTTAAATGCCTTTTTAGCATCTCTTGAGATACTTGTGTGATTTATGTCTTTGAATCCATTTATGCAGAATATTATGTTTATTGATTTATGTGTGTTAAACCTCCCCTAGATCCCTAGAATGAAGCAAA
The DNA here is from genome assembly GCA_028555095.1 of Dicrostonyx torquatus. Taxonomy (NCBI): domain Eukaryota; kingdom Metazoa; phylum Chordata; class Mammalia; order Rodentia; family Cricetidae; genus Dicrostonyx; species Dicrostonyx torquatus. Next base: position 2,305,348 of record JAQHUG010000227.1, on the reverse strand, counting down.
CTTGATTTTGATGAATGAATTTTTTGATGGGATCTTAAATCTGACTTGCCACTGTTTTACTGTGAAATTTTTTCATCAGGGAATAGGTCTGGAATTTTTTTTGTTAGTATCATTATGTTTTTATCTGGCTTTGAAATAAGGGTTAAAGTGGCTTCATAAAAAGATTTAAAACTTTTTATGGAATAGTTTGGGTTATTTTACAGTTATTTTCCTCTTTGATGATCTGTAAGAATTCTGCCTTAATCCATTTGCCTGGGCTTTTATTATTTAGGAAAAAATTAATCTTTTTCAACATATTTTGTCATAATCTTTTCCCTCCTCCAAGTCCTTATAGATACACCTCACCCCCATAGCCATTCAAATTCATGTTGTTTCTTTTTTTAAAAAATTTCCACAAACCAACAAAACAAAAGACAAAAAGACAATAATGACAAACAATAACAACAACCAAAATGTGTGCACATGCACACACACACACACACACACACACACACACACACGGGAAAACAACAACTACACCCCAACCCTCAAAAGAGAGAGTCTGTTTGGCATTAGTCACCAACCCCTGAGACTTCCCTGGAGTGCAGTTGTTACATGAGTGTTACTCCATTGGAGAATATAGATTTTCCATTTCCCAGTATGTGTCAGTTGCAAATAGCTTCTTAGATAGGGGTGGGACTTTGTGCCTTGTCTGTCTCCTCCATGCTGGTACTTGTCTGGCTTTAGCTTCTTCGGTCATGGGTGATCTATCCCAGTCTTTGAGTTCATATGTATATTAGTCCTGTTGTATTTGGAAGATACTGTTATAGTGGAGTCAGTTACCACTACTGACTCTCACTGTTCTTTCTTTTCTTATCCTTAGCATTAAAAGAAGGGATTTGAGAAAAACACCCAATGAATGCTGAGAAATCCAGGGTCTTTCACAGTGTATACATTGTCCATCTGTGGGTCTCCGAGTTAATTATTCTCTACTGCAAGAGGAAACTTCTCCGATGAGGTTTTCACTGGACTTGCCAATCTTCTTTATTTTCCAAGAATATACTCTTTCGTTAGTGATACTTCATATTGATTTTGTTCTTTTTTATTTCATCAATTTTGCTTTCATCTTAATTGTTTCTTCTCATGAACTGCTTTGGGAGTTTACTTTTTACCCAATGTATTATAATATACTAAGTTGTTTACTTGACATTTCTGTAATTTTTTGATGTAGACACATAAGGATATAAATTCTCTCCTTAGAACTATTTTCATGTATACTATAAATTTTGGTATGTTATCGTTTTCATTTAGCTCCAGAAGGGTTTTAATTTTTTTCTTAACTAATCTAGTGATTGATTATTTAATGATACATTGCTTAATCCCTATGAGTTTTTGTGCTTTCTGAAAGTTCTCATTCTTTCAATGTCTGACTTCATTCTACCGTGGTCATATAGAATCATGATGGTATTTCAATTCCCCTGTATTTATTGCTTCTTTCCTTCTCTCTTAATACATGATCATTTTAGAGGAAGTTTCATTAGCTACTTATTAGAATATGTGTTCTTCAATGTTTGGGTAGAGTGTTCTAAATATGTCCATTAGGTCCCTTTTGATACTTGCTTTCACTTAACTCCAAGAATTCTGGGTTGTTTGCCTGGATAAACTGTATATCTTAATGCTTTATTAAATTCTCACACTATTACTGTGCTGAGGTTAATCTGTGACTTTATGGATGGACTACCATCTATTTTTTATAAGACTGGAATCATAGGTTTTTGAACTATCTATGTTTAGAATTATGATTCTGTTCTTGATGACTTATTTTCTAAGTAAGTATCAATTGAACTTTTCTTCCTTCTAATTAGTTATATTTTGAAATCTATTTTTTCCTGATCTTGAAATAGCCATTGTTCATGTTCCATTTTTTTGATATATCTTTTATACTCAGGTGGTGTTTGTCTTTGGCAGTAAGATGTGTTTCCTGTAGGCAACAAAATATGCATCTTATTTTACAATCTGCTATTCTATGTATCTTTATTATTAAATTAAGACCATTAATATTCACTTATAATTGAAATCTGTATATTAGATTCTGTAATGTTATTGATTTTGTTTTGTTAGAACTTTTAATTAACTATTCTGGTTTCATTTATTTTCCCCCATTTTTTGTTCATTCCTCTCAGACTGAAGTATTCCTTTCAATAGTCTCAGAATGGCTGGCTTAGCAGTTATGGTTTTCTATATTCTGTTTATCATGGGAAGTTTTAATTTCTCCTTCAAATTTAATAGGCAGTTTTGTTTGACATAAGAGTCTTAGTTGGCCATTGTGATTTCTCAGAAAATTTGAATACAATCCTTCTGGCTTTATAAGTTTCTATTAAGCAATAAGATATTATTCCTATAGGTTTCCCTTAATATGTGATTTAATTCTTCTCTCTTGAATCTTTTGATACATTTTCTTTAGTTTTTCTTCATTGTATCTATAGAATGTGTTGCATAAGTTTCCTTTCCTGTTGAGTATCTCTGGTAGTGTCTAGATCTCTTTTATCTGGATCAGTTTCCCCGTCTCTAATTTTGGCAAACTTTCTTGTATCATTTTGTTGAAGATATTCAGCCTCAGATTCTCCTTTTTAATTTCATAATTTATACTTTTTCTCTTCTTGTGATGTTTCAAACTAGTGCATTTGCTTTTCATGTGATTTCATTTAATTAATGGAATGCTCTATTTCCTCTATTGTCTTCAAGCTTGATGTTCTGAGTTCTTCATGATCCAGTCTCTTGGTGAAGCTACCTACATGGCTTCTTACTTGGTGCATTAAGTTTAGTTCATTTCTTTTTGGGCTCTCTTTAGTATTTCTCTTTATTTAATTGAATTTTTATATCTGAATTGTCCTCATAATTTATTCAGCCATTTTTCTTCTGGTTCCTTGGACTTGATGGTTTATCTCCATTTTTTTTGTTTATTCAGTTATTTGTGTCCACTTAAGATGCAAAAATCCTGCCTATTTTTGAAAATATTTATTATTCTTTTCAATTCTTTGCACTGAATTTTTCTCATTATATTCTATAACTGGTAATACTATAGGATTGGTGGTTTTGTGATAGGCATATTGTTTGCATTTTGGAAATGGGACTTAGCCATATAGATTAAGGATGATAGTCATCTTTGGTATGAATTTTAATGCAGCAGCCTAGAAATCCAAGATTGATACTAGATGGCTTGAAGGTGGCTTGAGGACATTAGGTCTATGCTAAAGTTTTGGTGGTTTAGGTAAGATAACGTATTGAGTCCAGATTTCTGTCAGAGCATAAGCAAACTCAGAGAGTCATGAAGATCTCATGGAGGGGATACACAGTGTAGGTTCAGGGGTTAAGCCAGGTAGGCTGCTATTGGGTTCATCTGCCTGGTCAGACCGAAGCACTATGTGGAGCATGAAGGATATAGAGAACCAGACTGTGGTTTCAGGGTCTGGTTGTGGGCAGAGCAACTTATAGGAGACAAAATGACAAAAGTGGCCTGTCTGAGGTAATATGGAACGGAGGAAGGGTGGATATAGAACTTCAGTGAGCCAGCAAAAACTACATTTGGGAAACAGGGAATCTGGTCACCAATGGAATCCTCCTTTTGCTGATATCACAGGATGACAGGTGCTACTTCTTTCCTCAAATACTACAAAACAATAGCACCAGACTCTCACCCAAAATTTCTATTAACATTTATGCTTTCCTCCTTTGGTGCCAGCGGCACACTGGTTTGGAATACATAAGTAGCATCTGGGAGTTCTCCAAAGTAGGACTGAGGTGTAATGTAAAACTGGTGGGAACAAGGATATAACTGGCAGTGTGCTCCACTGTAGAGTGAGCCAAAGGATGACTGTGAAGAGCTAGAGAAAAAGTGGTTTTTATTGTTCACTCTTGCTCCACATAGAGACGTAAATATAGACTTCAAACCATCAGCTCCAGGACTAGGCTTCTTTCATGTTCTGGCAGGTTTAGAATTTGGACCTAAGGGAGTCTTGGAAGAGTTGAAAGAAAGGAATATTACATTGTTCCCTGGAGTCCCTCAGCCAAGGCTGCTCAAGTTACACTGTCAATAATATTCTGTGGCTTCATAATGTCACAAATCCCATCATGTCTTTCTTCCTCCTTGCCTTTCTCTCTCCATCTTTTATTACCCCTTCCTCTTCCTCTTCTCTCTCCCCTCTTTAACCCCCTTTCCTTTCAGTCCATCTCTTCCTTCATTCTGCCTTATTTTCTGATTTTTTTCTTTCTTTTTACCTGTTTCCATATCAATTATATAATCATGTCCTCTATACTCAAGTATATCATGCTCTTACAAGAGGAATAAGAAAATATAGACATGAGTTTATTTTACTGAAAAGAAAATTTCAAATTCTTATGCAATTACTCCATATTATTATTGTTTTCCATCTTAAATCAAAGTATTGAACTTCTATTTTTGAACATATGTATCACCAGGGAAGTGATATAACTATCTATAGCTAGAAGTTTAAACATTTTATTTTTGATTAGTATAACCTATGATACCCAGAATCTTCCTTCATCTTCTTGAATTCAGAGAGATATATGAGAATGTCATGGGAAAACACAGATATCTATTATGAATGGTTTAAAACAAAATGGCCCCCAAAGACAGTGACACCATTAGGAGGTATATCTTTGTTGGAGTAGGTGTGGCCTTATGGGAGGAAGCATATCACTGTGGGGGCAGGCTTTGAAGTTTCCTTTGTTTACGCTTAGGTCAGTATGATAGACAGACCACCTCCTGTTTCCTGCAAGATTTAGGACTCTCATCTATTTCTCCAGCACCATGTTTCCTTGCACACCACTGTGTCCAACCATGATGATAATGGACTGAACCTCTGAACTGTAAGCCTCACCCATTATATGTTTTCCTAATAAGAGGTTCTGTGATTATCGTGTCTCTTTACAGCATAAGAAACCCTAATTAAGAAGCATGTATTTAGTCTAAGCATTACTAATTTATGAGAAAAAACTCACTTTGTATTAAAAGGACATGTAGTTATATGTAGGATTATTTCTTCTTTCAGCATTGGCAAAGTTTAAAATGATGCTATATGCAAAACACCAAAATATTCAGTCACCCACATCTTACACACAGATGTATCTACATCGTTTGTGAAAGCACATTAACAAATTCTTTATACTCATTTGTATTTAACTCAGCATTTTATAAAGTATTTTTTCTCCTAAGTAGTTTTCAAGGGCACTTATCAACCAGTAACACTTTTTTATATGTTAAAAGATGCTAGATTAATATAATTCTCTTTTGGAAATTCTGACCTACAACTTAAGACTTAAGAGCAGTAACTCTTGAATGGTGGAAGTATAAATTTATATTTGTTGTTATCATTTATAAATAATTCATAGTTAATGGAAAGCAATTTGGCAACATGACAAAATGTCATTTAACAAACTAACCGAACAGAGACTTATAAAGATGCACTCTCCATTGACTCTTTATGTCTCATTGTATCACCTTCCTGGCCTTGTATAGAACATTTGCTATCTCCATATTTCATCATCTTTATTGAGTTGGAAGTAAATAATACATATTGAAGAAAACTGTGTTTCTAAGGTATTATACAGTATAACTATCTTATCTATTTCTGTATAGAATAAAGTTTGTGACAAATACATTTCCCTTAACTAATCTGCAAATAAAAATTCTGCCATCTATCTATCTAATATGTTTTTATATGTGTGTCTTTATCAAAGATGAAATGAGGTATTCACCATTGTCATGGCCAGTCTCATCATTGATTTCTACTTTCATTTAAGCCATTATTCTTTATTAGTACACTTTCTACTCTTAGTATAACCTGTGATAAGGATGTAGTACTTCTCTAGTCTATCTGTAGTCCAGTTACCCAATTTTTTGTATTAACACCTGTGGTTGAGTCCAGCTAAGTTCTTTTAGTTTATGGTCTCTAGCATGTTCTTTATTTTCTAGAAATAATAATTTAATAAAATTAAAATTTAATTTAATAAAATATTAATATTTTCTAGAATAAATAAATCCTAAATATCCACTACTTTTCACATCTTCTTTCTCATTAGTACTTTTTTCCTTAATTTGTAAAATTCTTATTAAATTTTAAAAATAAAATGCAAATATACCATATAGTTTTGTTTATTTTTTTCAGTTGTATCATTAACAACATCTATTATCTATAATTAACCTTGTTATATAACTCTTCCTCTCATATACATCTGTGTGTGCGCACATACATAACTGTCTTAGATGGGCAGCTGTTACAGAAGGGGGCACGCTGTTTGTCCTGGCCCCTTAGCTAGCTTACACCTGAAATAGTCACACAGAAACAGTACTCATTAAAACATTGTTTGACCCATTAGCTCTAGTATCTTATTGACTAATTCTTACATCTTAATCTAATGCATTTCTATTAATCTGTGTTTCGCCACGTGACTGTGGCTTACTGGCAAGATTCCAACCAGAGTTTGCCTCACGCAGAAGATCCATGGCGTCTCTCACTCTGCCCTTCTTCCCAGCATTCAATTCTGTCTTCTCCGCCTGCCTAAGTTCTACCCTATCAGGCCCAAAGCAGTTTCTATATTCGTTTAACCAGTGAAAGCAACACATAAACAGCAAAACCTCCTACACCAGGCAGCCTATGTTATTTATACCACATCAAGTGGATTTTTTTTCCATATTCAAAATGAGGAAGCACTGGCCCAGTCTCTGGCTGCCCAACACATGCTCTTTGTTTGACATTTATCCTGTATTCAATCAGCATGTTGTTAACTCATGTGTTTCAGCAGGTAGTTTTGACAACCTGAGTTTGGTCAGATTATTTCCAGACTAGGAAGTAGAGTGCTCAGTAAAAGTGCTATCTATATCACAAATAACAAAACCTAGAAACCTTTTGAGAACAAGGGCTGCTATCTCATGAAGTCAAGGACAGAGGTCTTCAAAAGCACCCCTTAGAGTTCGTTTGGTCTGTATACAAAATGTCTTCTGCAGGTGTACATATTTAAACACTTAGCTCTCAGAGGAACATGCTGTTATATGTGGTTCTATCAACATTAGGAGTTGGCAGCCTAGCTAGAGGACATATGTCCTTGGTCCCTGAACCTTGGCCTTTGGTTGTATTCTCTCTCTTCTCACCATATTTTTTTTCCTAGCCATCAGTTGAGTGGCTTTATTCTCTCACATGCTCCCTTTTTCAGCATGATGTCTCCTCACTTCTGACTCTGAAAAAAATGTCTATCAAAGAAATCTCTAAAATTAGAGTCAGGTTTTCACTTTTTAAAAAGTTGTTCTGTCAAGTATTTAGGTTATTGAAATAGAATGTCTGAGACAGTCAATCAATTAGAGGGAATTTTCTGACAATAAAAAATAACTTATAAATATAAATAAATACATAAGTGTGTAAACGGAGACCTTTTTTTTCCTATCCGGTCCTGAAGCCACTTTTAAAGTAATCACTCACAGGCTTAATACTGATTAGAAGTTGTTTGGCCTATTAATAAGCCTTATTACTGACTAACTTTTACAACTTAAATCAGCTCATTTCTATTAATCTATGTTTTGACTCGTGTTTCATGAGTTCATCTGTGCTCTAATATGCTTTACTCCTTCAGCAGCTGGTTGGAGTTGGCCACTGACTCTGCCCTTCTCCCTGTGTTGCTGCTTGGATTTCCCACCTAACTCTATCTGCCTTGCTATAGGTCAAATCAGCTTTTATTAACCAATGGGAACAAACGTATTCACAGCATGCAAAAGGATTATCCTGCAGCATAAAAGCTTATTTAAAGGAAAAATTAGCCATTACTTACTAGTTTCTGATTCTTGAAGTAAGAAAAATATTAACCCAAAAACAAACAAACAAACAAACATCTGACATTTCCTACCTGCACCATATCTGACACCTAAGTCCAGCCTGGCCTTCATATCCTGACAAAGTAAACTATACCTTAGAGATACTAGGATGATACAATAGATGTAATCCAATTAATGTAATAAATTATATAAGTGTATTCAATGAAAAAATTCACACAATCATCTCAATATATGCAGAGAAAAGCATTTGAGAAAATCCAGCATTCTTTCTCCATGAAGGCCCTAGAAAGAGTAGATGGGAAGAAATATACTTGAACACTTTTAAGGTTATGAATGACAAAGAAACTTGAGGCAATCCCACTGAAACCAGAATGAGACATGGCTGTCTACTATTCCCAGCATTTGTCAAAATATTACTTGAGCACCAATGAAGCAATAAGGCAAGAGAGAAATTAAAGGGTTGCAAATAGGAAAAGGGATCAAATTATATCTATTTGCAGATAATGTAATTTTGTTCATAAGAGATCTCAAAAATAACACTAAAATACTACAAAGGATATTCAATATTTTTAGCAAAGCACCAGGAGGCAAAATCACCATAAAATTCAGTAGCTTATTAATAAACCAACAAAAAATTCTGAGGAAGAGCTCATGGGCATGCTTCCATTTGCAATTACATTAAATACAATACAATATCTAGCCAATAAAATAGCCTCCCTAGCCAAGAAGATGAAAGGCTTCTTCAATTGAAACTTTTAATCTTTGAAGAAATGGATTGAGAAAGACACTAGATTGATGTGGGATTCGCTTCTGTAGCTGTGAATATGTTTTATTATCATTGGTTAATAAAGAAGCTGTTTCAGCCAATGGCTTAGCAGAGTAAAGCCAGCAGGAAATCAGAAGAGAGATAGAAAGAGAGAGAATAGGCAGAGTCAAGGAGATGCCATGTAACTGAAGGAAACAGACACCCTGGAACCTTACCAGTAGGCTACAGCCTTGTGGTGACACACATATTAATAGAAATGGGTTGATTTAAGATGTAAGAGTTAGTTAATAAAAAGCCTGAGCTAATAGGCCAAGCATTATTGTAATTAACATAGTTTCTGTGTGAATATTTGGGTCTGAATAGTCAGGAAATGAATGATCAGTCTCCTTCTACAATAAACAATGAAAAAAATCTTCCATACACCTGGATTTGTAGAATTAATATTTGTAAAAGTGACTATTCCATCAAAATCAATTTACTGATCTAAAACACTCTGCATCAAAATCCTTACCAAAACCTTCACAAAAAAAGAAAAAAAAACTAAAATACACAGAGAACCACAAAAAGGCCCCAGAGAAACAAAATAATCTAGAACAAAAAGAACAATGCAGGAAGACTTACCATTTCAGAACTGCATTGTTTGAAACAGACATACAGAGCAATGGAAAAAAATAGAAGACACAAACTAAGTACATATAATTGAAATTATGAGATAGTTGACAAAGATATCAAAAAACATACACTTGAGAAAGATAACATTGCCAACAGATGTTGTTGAGAAAGTTGGATATCCAAATGCAGTAGAATTATATTAGACATTTATCTATCACCCTGTAAAACCAAATTAACTCCAAATGAATCAAGAATTCTATTGTGATGCTGAAATTGATATGAGAAGACATAGGCAAAACCCTACAAGTTATAGGTATAAGAAAAAGTTTATTGAAGAGCATTCCTTTCACTTAGAAATTATGGACATCAATTTACAAATGGACTTCATAAACTGAAAATTTTCTGTACAGTAAAGGAGACAATTACTCAAGTGAAGAGGAAGCTCATAGAGGTATGAGCCAATCTTTGCCATCTATCCAGCTGATAGAAAATATCCAGAATAGATAAAGAATCAAAAAAAAAGAATGAAAAATAAAAAGGAAAAAGAAATGCAGAGTTTAGAAAAACAGAAGACCCAATAAAAAATGCTCTATGAATCTGAACAGAATTCTCAAAAGAAGAATTAAAAATTATCAAAAAAAGTCTCAAGACATATTTGTCACCCTATCAATTAGGGAAATGTAAACTAATGTAGCCATTATGTTATTGAAATCAGTTTGGAGAATTCTCAAGAAGTGAGTGAAAAATATGACTCAACTCTACCATTTCTTGACACTTTGCCCATTACAGTAATCACAAAAAAGAAGAAAGTAGAAAGGACTAGGAGAGGTGTAGGGGGCAGATTCTAGTAGTGTAGCAAGATAGTCATGATTTGAAGGGGAAATTTTACATAAAGAAGAGTTGGGGAGAATTGGTTGGAGAGCTGAGATATAAAACAATACAGAAGGAAAGTTGGGGAAGTGATAAATAATACTAAGGATACTTGAAAAATCTATAGAGAATCATAATATTTTAGATTTCCCTAAAGTTACATATAATACATGAAAGTGCTTACATGTGTCTATTTTTATGGTTTAAAATAACTGACCTCCCTTTGAATGATAACACTCCTCGTGAAATTCATATTCTATCCAACAAAACCTCAGTACCAGACATGAGAAACTCCCTTTCATGCTGTTCATCAGGGGAGTTCAGGAAATTCCCCAAACAAGTACTTACTTGCTCTTTTTTTGTTACCTCCCAGATTTTAAATAACCAAATAGACAAATGAAGTGCTATAGGTAAGCAGAAAACACTTGTATCTTGAGTATCTGTATAAGGCAATAATTTAAGTCAACAGTACAAACGTAGGGAATTTTCCCATATAGAAAGTATGAGCTCAGGAAAAGAAATCCAGCTTGTTCTATGAGACAAACATTTAGAATCTGTTCAAAACATACATTGGATTTCACAGTAAGCAGGCAGTCCTGGAAAAGCCCCTGATTTTCACCAGAGGTCAAAGAGCTACTTACCCAGTTTTGTCATTCCTTGTCCAATCCCTATTTCCTGTCATTTCTACTGAAAATACAGTTATTTAGAATTTGACATTTGTCCAGGTTTTGATTCTGTTGTTGTGAGAAAGTACTCTGACAAAAACCCAACCAAGTCAACAGCATTTATTTTAGTTCACAGTTCTGCATGACAGTGCATCATTTTTGGTATGTCAAGTCTGCCGAAACTTGAACCTGTCCCAGCACATCGCAGTCAAGAACAGAGAGAAATGTTTGCATGCATGCTTCTGAAGCTTTTCTCCCGTTTTCCACTTCTAGAAATTTTAGGACTCAAAGTCCAGGAATGGCATTGCCCACAGTGGATTGAGTCTTCACATATTAGTTAGTAATGCCCAACATTCCTGCCCACAGGCTGACCTTGATTAAAAAATGCTTGACTGAGATTCTTTCCGGACAAGTCTCAATAGTGGCAAGTTGATAAAGCTAACCATCATATTGCTCTTTCATGATCTCTAAGCATCCACATTTTGTAGTTCCTAATCCTAGATAAATTCACCTGTCCTGAATTTTCTCTAACTCTTCAAAATGATGTTCTAACACAATGGCTCTTGTTGGTTCAAGTCCTCCTTCGCCACACTTCCTGTTTTAAATGACAAAACTCTCTTCTCTATTGATTCTGTATTGTAATCATTATGGCAGGAATGAAGATATTTTAGAATAACTCTTGTGCCCTTCTCTTTGGACTATCAGATTCTTGAGAAAAGGGACAACAAAGAATTGGAATTACCCTAGGAATTTCATGCCAGAAGAAGCCAAAAGCTAGGATCTTGATATTAGTATAAGTTGCATCTTGTTTTTCAGGAAGAGACTTCACATAGTTCTTGTAACTTGTCAGACTACCTTTCTTGAGAGTAGTGGTAACAGCAGCTGCAATAGTAATAATAATAATATTAATTTTCTAATAATAATAATTAGAATAATAATGGTAGATAGGAATACACTTTGACTATCGCACTTAGTTATGTGTTCTTATCAATTACCATGTACTTAAATTTGAACTGTATCTCAGGATTCCAATGATAACACAAAAGGCCACTGAACCTCTTTTTTCTTCTTCCTAATGTGGCTGTAGTAAGTAAATCTTTTTCTCCTTTTATAGAATTTGTCTCTTGAATTGACCAGTTGACAACGTGTGGTGTGGTGGTGCCTGTTCACTAGGGGCTGTGAAGTCCCAGCGTCTGGTCCTACCAACCCAGATAACAGCATGGAACCCGACTGTCTAACTTGTCCATTATTCTAAAACATACGAGAATAAAAAGCATTGTCTCCCTACAGAGATATTACGCAGACATTCTCTGAGAGGAACCATGGATGGCTTGCTGCTGACAGAACATGGCTGACATGAGGTCCTGAACACCCCTGCTTTCACTGCTCCACAGCTGTTGTGGAAACTTCCAGCCTTCAGGTGAGTATAAAAGAGAAGCAGTCTGAGGAGACGTGCTGCCATGCGAGTACATCACAATATTTAGACCTTCTTACTACACAATGATGGCAGGGGCTGCGGCAGGTGCAAAGGCGAGCAATTATCCTTACTTACAGCCTTCCCGACAGTCACAGGGTCTGTTGATTCTTTTGTATGACAAGTTACAAAGAGGATGGCTGTACTGAATATTTGCTCCCTGCTAATGTGCGATGCTGAGTCTTGAAATGAGACTTTGGCAGAACTACAGAGCGGTATCTCGTGAATTAATCAGACATAGCAGCTTCTTTGTGGATTCCAGCCCTCTGCTGTTTTCACAGAAATGAAAAAAAAAATCAAATCATTGCAAAATCCAAGCATAAGGACAACTTGACAGAAAGAGTCAATACAACTCAGTCAGTGGGTAGTGGGGCCTGCCTTTCTACAAGTTGGAGATAAGAGTCAATACATCTCAGTCAATAGGCAGCAAGGTCTGTCTTGCTACAAGTTGGAGATTTGGAGGCTTTTAAAACTTCTTGTTTTATGAGTCTCTGCCTAGGGAGGACCCTGGGATCAGTGATTTCCTTCCTTTACTTCTTATTGCTATTGAGGTGGACTCAACTTTTGTCCTAATGCAATTAATCTGAAGAAAGGACACGATTCCAGTTTATGTAACTGATTCAGAAACTCTGAGGATAGTTATCAGTCACTCTCCACCGTGTGTGTGTGTGTGTGTGTGTGTGTGTGTGTGTGTTTGTATTCCAATTTCTTCAGTATTAAAATGAGCAGAAAGCACAAAGCAACAGGCTAAGAGAACTTCACTGATATCACTCAGCTGAAAAGAAAGATTAAAAGCCAAAGAAATCCCACACACTACTGCAGACACCCAAGCTAACCCTCAAGTTTCTGTGGTGATTTGAAATTCCAGAAATTAAAAACTGATTCCATAAGGATTTTGTTGTTGTTGTTGTTTCTGCAGAGAAAGAATTTTGGGGTTTTCTCATGGCTCTATAGTCCCATTCTTCACAACCATGGTCCTTTAAGCCGTTGACCATTCTGCAGAGAATTATCCAGTCTATTTTCCCCGTGATAAATCTTCAGCCCCTCACAAGATGGCTGGGAAATTAAGTAAAGCCCACCAGTTGGGGTGAAATTTATAAACCTTCTGGAGTTTGCCTCAAGTATTAAAGAGAAAAGAAAGTAATTAATGGAATAGTAAGTAAGCTGTTGTTGAGATACACCTGAGAGAGGAATGTGATCTGGGTGAAGGTTCCCGAGCTAAGGAAATGGACTTCTTACCTATACAACTGGAGTGCACATTTATATCACAAAAATGAGTATCTCACTGAGACTGTGACTGTGATATGTAACACTCCTGCTCATGCAGGGAAGGGCTGCCAGTGAGCCTGTTTGTACTGATGGCCTTAAGAGTAGATAGCTGGTACTCTGCAAATATAACACCTTCTTATTGAAAATGGTGGCAAAGCAGGAAGTCACCCTGCCCCTTTGAAAAGTGACCAAATTCGCAACAGGGTTCAAAATAGGTGCACAGAAAAAGAACTAAGTCATAAATAGGCATATGTTTGCCCAGAAGCAAAAGCAAGCATATGGGCCTTTCCTAGCTCTCTGCCTAATTCGGATTCCGTCTGGCTACCTGTACATCCCACAGAGGATAGCCCTGAGGATTCTGATGGCTTGCAGAGGAAGCTGTACAAGCAATGGTCCAGATTCTCAGCTGGCAAATATTTCCCACTCTACACAGCGTCCCTTCAGTTCAGATCCTCCTGCTCACCAAAACAGAATCATGCTGGGGTCCAGTTTTGCTTTTCAGTCCAGGAAGGTGGCAGCCACACTGTTGCTCCAAGGCAGCTGTTAACTCTAGAATTTATTTGGCAAGTGCCTGCTAACACAAGGTACTGGGATGGCTTTCAGAATACCAGCTCTTGCCTTAATCAATGTGCAGCAGGGAAACTGAAGCATGTGGCTTCTCTAAAATGAGGCTTGCCAAATAATCCCCAGGAGTCCTTTGGTTCGGCAAAGAGAGCTGATTGAACATAAGTGTACTGTCTGTTTATACCCCTTTTGTTCTTTGCTTTGGGATAACTTTTCATGGAGCTGCCTACAATGGAAATTCCTAGAAATATTTCAACCACATGTATCACTTTGACAGAATTTGGAGCATTAAAATTGATTGCTTTTTTTTTTCAGGATTGTTCCATCTGTGGTAAGTCCTACCCCTCCTCATGTAGTATACACACTGCCCCCAGGTATTAATTATAGTTTCATTCATGGAATCAAACTTGGGGCTCCTTTTAGAGATTCTCAGACAGATATCAAAGTGCTCATGGAAGCAGAGATGAAGGAACAGATTCCATGATAAAAAGAAATAGTCTAGGAGGTGAGATACAGACATAAAAGAATGTAGAGCTCAGTTGTATTTCTCTCTGTGTGTGTGAGTGTGTGTGTGTGTGTGTGTATGTGTGTGTGTGTGTAGGGGATGTATGTAGCATTTTGAAGTAAAGAAAAAGTTCAGGACATTGGGACTATAAAAGATAGGACAATCAACACAAAGAAAATAAATTCTGACTATGAAAAAATAACCCCTACAAATCTGTGATAAGAATTAAAATATTAACAATGTTTTGTTTATACAATTTAATTTTAACTTCCTTTTATTAAAATATACCATATTGCTCTCAGATGGGTACTTTGGGGCAACACTGAGATTCGTTGTTGGGGTTAAATGGTCATTAGTGTCATGGACAGACAGATAAAGATCACGACAGGGACTCTAAGTAAATTCAGACTTCAGCATCAGAGACAGACAGAATCGGGATGGCTCTGAATGGAGAAATCAGGGAAAACATGGCAGAAGAGGGAGACTCTTACACCTTTCTAAGTAAGAGGAATCTACAGGACAAGCCTGGATCTCTGATTCCAGACAGAGGGCAGGGAATGGGGTAGAGGAGGGCAGGTTATGTGATCACCAATAACCACTTTGATGTAATTGTACTTCTTCAGGTGAGAGAATTTGGCACTTGAGCGTCTATTAGCTAGTGACTCACAATATCGCAGTAGGGTTCCTGTCAATGTCTATGACAGAGAAAGCCTGCTGTATGTTTGTGTCCCAGGCAGCACCTGATTCTAACATTATGTTCTTCCAGTACAACGGTATTTTCATGTTTGCAGTTCTTGATAATATACACATGTGGTAATCCTTTAAATCAACCTATTAAGACAGTTAGTAGCTCCTAAACTTACCATATGTTTTATACTCCAAATAATCTCTCCTTTCATGCTCCCATCCTCATCTTCATATTCCGTTTTTCTGTCTTGTATATATAGATATAACTTACGTAAATATATAACCACATTTATATATGAATATATATATATACATAAAATATGTATGCATGACTATTAATATAAGATTATTTCTAAATGGTAAAATTATGTATTTTGCAAATCTAGCTCCTTTTCACCAATTATCAATTTATCATGTAAGCTGCAATACATGAAAATTTTCATGTCTCAGTAATCCTATAAATATAGTCTGTAATATATCATAACATTAACTTTTCTAAATTTAAGTGAAAACTATAAATCAATATGTTGTTAATAGGAATATTTTTAAAAGAATGGGTTCATATATTTTCTCGTACTCTTGACATGCTTATTTCTGTGTTTATCTATTTCATTTTTGTTCAAAGCTTATTTATATATTCTCAGACAGATATTTTTAAGTTACATCGAATAACTGAATACATACTAAGTATATGTTTTTATTTCTGTATTCTGCAATGGCTTTTCCTGCTCACTACTTGCCATTTAACATTTTCATGCATATTTGACAAGAGATCCTTTTTAATTAGAAAACTGAAGAGCAAAATCTGTTGACCTTTGCTTTATAGCATCAGGTTTGGTATTACACTTAGAAAATACTTCTCAATAACACAATTTGTGAGAATTTTTATATGTTTCCAACTATTTAATCTATTTTTATAATAGCATAATTTGAAAACTTTTTACATGCATACAATTTATTTAAATTATATCCACCAACCATTATTCTCCCTTAACTCTATCCATAACTGCCCCACATCTCCCTTTTACTTTTTATCTTCCTGTCTTAGTCACTCACTGTTTTATTGCTCTGAAGGGACACCATGATCAGTGCAATTCTTGTGAGAGAAAGTATTTAATTGGGGGCTTGGTTACAGATTTAGAAGTTGAGTCCATTGTCATCATAGCAGGGAACATGGCTGTACACGTGGTATTGGATCAGCAGCCAAGAGCTACATCCTGATATATAGGCTGAGAGAAAGCACTGGGGCTGGCATAGGTTTTTGAAACTTCAAAGTCTGCACCTGTGACACAAATTTTCTTATATGGCCACATCTCTTCATTAATCTAATGTTTCACAAGTAGTGCCACTTCCAGATGATTAAGAATACAAATATATGAGTCTACAGGGGCCATTCCTATTCAAAAGGCCACACCTCCTCCATCTCACGTTCTCTTATAAACCACTTACCCCAACTGGTGATGCCTTACATACACATGGGTATGGGGATATTTGGTAAATCCAAACAGGAAACATATTTCTCATAAAAATGCCTCTTCCCTCCCCATTTGCCTATAAGCTTCTCATCTAAAGAAAGAGCCTCATGTACAGCAGATATTTTTTTCCCCAAAATCCTCCCAACTTTTGGATCATGCAGTCTTTATTTGATAGTTCATGAGCCTTGAGGGTGAGGATGGGCAATTTAGGGTTTGGCATTCTACAGTTGATGTGGGAGTGGTCTTACAGACTTTTATAATGGGTTAGTTTATGAGGTGAGGGCTAGCCAAGAAGAGGCTAGAGATAATGGGCCAGGCAGTGTTTGTATGAATGCCGTTCTCATGTGGTTATTTTGGGTGCAGGCGGCCAGCAGCTGAGCGGGCCAGTGGCTGGTGGCTGGGGAACACAACACACACCTCTCCTCTAATTACAACAGTTTTGCGCCCACATGGCCAGTTAAATCCACTTAAAAAACCTGAGGAGGCTTTAAAAGGAATTCTAGATAAAGTTTAGCACAGCTGGATGCTTGCCATAGCTCCTTTAAGAGAGACTTCCTGACTCAGCAAAGCAACACTGCGGTGGCAGTTTAAAAAACCAGGCTTTTGGTCTGTGCCGCCAGCGTTTTAATGGCTTTTGTGGGTCTGGATGCTTCTGTGCCTGCTCAGAATCAGAAGTAAGCAGCTGAGACCGGGACTCAGCTCTTCCTGCTTGGGTAGGTGGTGGGATCAGGTCTACTAGAAAGTGGCAGCTTTGAAATACCAGTTTACAGTCTGTGCCACCAGAGTGGCCTCTGGCTTCAGCGGGAGACAGACCATTTCAGTGGGGTTTTCTGAATGGAATGTTGCGGCTTGCTTGCTTGATGGCAGTTTGGGCTCGCTATGTGTACTATGTGCCTGGAGCTGTGTGGCTCAGGGGTGCATCTGGCTCAGGCTCCACCATGCTGGAATGTGCTGATCTTAGGCAGGAGCTGCCTTAATTATCATAACAAAAGCGCACTTAAGGTTTAGACTGTAAACAG